>BQNB010094303.1:0-26153 GCA_026074375.1 Tanacetum coccineum | reverse complement strand
CAGTTTGATTTAGACCAAGAGAGAGTAACTAGCTCAAATTTATCTATAAATACCACTCACTAACCTACATAACACACTTCTCAAACACTCGAACACCCTCAAAGATAGACATTACCATTTTCTCTCTTATTTCCAATCGGCATTCATTTACCTGAACCTTACACGACCCACATTTGTCCTAAGAACATAAGGAAGTCTTTAGGATCGATCATAAGGTTGCTAAGAGGGAAGCACGGGCTAAAGAGGTTGGGTTATAAGCTTTGGAGCTTATAATTATACACCTTTAGGTGTATAAGGGTTGAGTCTACGTTTAAATCCACAACCAAGGAAATCTAGGACCTTTGTAAGTCATATCTAGCCTTGTGTGTCTTTATCGTTTCATTATACACCTTGTCTAAGTATGTATGTCACGACATTATCCATGTGGGATGTATACGAGTGCATGGACGTGCATGGTTTGATCCATGCATGGTTCGCACACTTAGGATTAACAAACGAAGTCTTGTGTGGTGTTAGCATGATTAAAAGGTGACTAACGAACGAGTTAAAGCTTAAATGTTTCATAAGAAACCCACAAATGCAAACGAAAGTGTTTATAAGCTCGTTTTGAATGAAAGCCCAAATGTTATGCGTAAACTTTTAAAGAAAACGAAACCTTTGGCCTAGGGACGTGTATATGTTGCTTATCAAACGAGTGCATGTAATAAACAATGAGTTACAAACGTTAAATGATGCTACAGTTTGTCGAGCCCTAGAAATCAAGTTGGATAAGGCAAGGGCGCTTGTTTGGGTTTTATGGGCTTGGCAAGCAATTGTTAGGTAGGCCCAACTGGCCCAAACGGATGGCTCTTGTAATAAGCTAAGGCTTTTTATTAAGCCATACAGGTTTAATTGGGAACTAGGAAATGCTATTAAATCAATTAGGCCTTGCATTTCCATTTGAAACCCAAACAGAACCCGTAATGGGCTCAATTAGACCCTATTATCCGGAGCCCATATAGAAGATTAAGCTCACAATAAGCTTGGACAGCTTATTGGTGATCTTATGAGAACTCAATGAGCTTAAGGGACCTTAAATGTACATAATGGACCCAACCGAAAAGCCTAAAACCCTCTTCGGGCCTTAAATGGGCCCAACGGCCCACTAACTAGTGCTTATTTGTTTTTGGGATAAGCTGAAATGAAAACAGACCAATAGGGGACTCGATTAAGATAAAGAGATAAGCTAAACTACCTTAAGAACATTAAGGTGTAATGGTGAGCTATTGGGCTCACGAGCCCAATAAGGCTCTAAATATGCTCAATAATCTCCCTGAGCTTTTATAGCTAAAACAGACCCTACCCAAACTTATTAAGGGCCTTTTGTACTCATTAAAACCTCATGGACCATTAAAAAGTAAACGAAACCTTAAACGGGCATTAGGCCGTTTAAGCACAAATAAGCTCGATGAGCTTATTTATAAGCCGAACAGTTTTTGATTATTATTGGACTTAACAAAATGAAATGCCACTTGTTGGGATTTATTTGGAGTTAAAATGCAATTTTTACAAGTCGAGGGACTAAAAATGTAAATTCACGAACTTGAGGGTTAAATTGTCATTTTCAGATATTAAATAAGGTGAGGGAATGTTTTTGAAACATTCTAAACTTAGGTAATAAAGTGTAACTATAAAGACCCTAAATTTCATTTTTGTATACTTAAGGACTATTATGTAATTACCGAAACTAAAGGTGTTAATATAAATGTTTTTTTTTTATAAACCTAGGCGACTAAAGTGTAAAATCTAGAAACTTAAGGGTAGAGTTGTGGACAAAAGAGATTAAATTAAAAAACTTAACGAAGTGGTCGAATATTAATATTTTCGCGTCATTAAACAGGCTTTATGTAGATTAATATAAATAAGTTATTTTATTAAGGAAAATATATCGTTTTATGAGAGCCATCGTAATTTCAAATATCATAATCGCGTGCGCTTCCACACAAGTGATAACCGTATATATAAACTTAAAAAATCGAATTTAGTTTATACATTGAGTCGTTAGCCTAAATATGTAGACTGAGACTTGACCGTAATTATTTAGGTATCTGACGGCGTTGATTCTTTTGTTACTTGGTATGTATTATCATTCAGAGAACTACTGCTAAGGTGGTTAATAGCCCCATGTTTTACAGTTATTAATGATTTATCATCTTTGGGGTGAGAACATGCTTTGTTTTACAATTGCGACGCAAGGGTACAATTTGAAATACTATGATTTCGTTGTTTGCCTAAGTAGCGATACCCACTTGAGCAATGTTATCATGAATGTCAATTACTTTTTTTTAATGGATTGTAAGCGCAGATGTTATGAGTAGATCTATTTGGGATTGACATCCCCGTTCGGGTGACTAGCTATCACCGGGAACGAACGTTGTAACATGTCGGATTTGGGATGTTTCGGATTAGAACATCATTCATGGGCATTCATTGGCAATTTATTGCATTCATACTTGTCGAGCTTCAGTGTCATGAGCTTAGGAAAACGAAATTACTTTTTATGATGTTTGCATGTGTTGCTTACTCATACACTTGGAAATCTTGCGGTCCTGCTATTGATTTACACAAACCTATGAATTCACCAACTTTATGTTGACATTTTAAGCATGTTTTTAGGTCAATAAGGCACGAGGTGCGATGATACATTGGAAGTCAATAATTGAAGAGTCAACACATAAGATTTGGGGTCTTATTACATTTTAGGGACAATTGTTATAAACCGAAATCTTTATTCATATTGTTGAACAATTTGAAGCCATGGGCATATGTAACAAACAAGTATTTTTGTTAATCCAATGTATCTTTTTCAAACGACACGTTTAATAGTCGTTCTCAGATCTTGTGCTATTGATCCATAAAGTAACGCCCTCGGATACTCAACATTCCGCTGCGTACTCAGATTTGAGGGTGTTACACTGGATCTATACACAGTATAATTAATAATTGACACCACCTGTATTAATTAATGACAGAACTGGGTTATGCTTGCTTAAAAGCTATCATACGTATACATTAAGAGAGCTATATGTTTTTTTATTTTAGTGGTACATAGCACATGACCATTTGAATGAGCATTACAATCCGTAAGGATAAGATTCAATTTTGGTCAATTTAGCTACGGATAAGAGGGTTCTTACGAAGTACCTCTACATCGAAACATAGACGGCACATCCAACAATGATTCCAGGCCTATGGGCTTATTTGGATTTGAAAAAGATCATAAGGCCACTTTTGTGTCTTATCAGCTTATATAACATCATTAACAAGAAAAAAGAGTTAGCAAAAATTAGAAATAAATTATGCAGCCAAACTCATAAAAACTAAAAATGCTAATGCTTTATGAAAATTAATAGTAGTATAAAATATCCAACTCAACCTTAAATATTTAGATAGACAGTTTACATTGGAAGTATTGTGTTTCTAAGAAACTTACAATCGCGTAATTGAGCATGTTGTTCCATAGCTTGTAAGCGGATCTTGAGCACTCTCTTTTCAAAAGATAGGTCGGTTGTCCCTCTATGTAAAGAAAACATCAATCGGTCAAAAAATATTTTATAAGATTATAGGCTTGTTTTAACTCATATATCCATTTCCATCATACCCGTTATGTAAAACCTAAAAATCTCAACAAGTGTAAAATTACCAAAATACCCCTAATGCAAGAAAATTTCATAAAAGCTTAAATAAAATTCATTTAAATGTTAGAAATTATAAAAATGCAACTTATGACAATTATGGAATTTATGTAAGATTTAAAATACCTTATGATATACAAGAAAAATAATTAATATTTATATATACATATATTAGCCGAAATTATATATATTTAATTATTTTGTATACAAATTTCATATGAATAAATTAAGATAATTAACCAAAAATAATTATGCAAGTTTTATAATCTGATTTAACCTCTTTTGAAAGCCCAATAACTCGGCCATATACCTATTTTATCTTTAATTCATTTCATTTGTTAAATCCTAAAAAAACTAAAATACCACCGAAACCCTAAAATACAAAGTGGCGGCACAAAGAATTTTCCAAGGGCAAGGACGATTTTTCTAGGGTGTTTTGAAGGTCAAGGATTGTGGGAAAAATAGTGGGAAGATTGTTTAAAGCTTGGTTCGATTTTGGTTATTGTTTTGGGTTCGAATTAAGCAACCGGGTTCTATAATTCATAAAATCACTAAGGATCATCAAAGGTATTTTTGTAACTTATTTTTCATCATATTAATTCGTTCTATGCTTAAGAAAAATTATCATGCATGTTATTTTGGTCGAAATAATTAAATCATGTTCGAAACCCTAATTTTTAGCTAATTATGAAATCGGCACAAATAATATTTGTAAAATTGATTTTATATTTTTCTAAGGTTGTTCATATCTCATATAACTCAGATAAATTGTTGGAAAATTTTAGGAAAGATTTGAAATAATTGTTTAGGATTTTCCTTTGTTTGCCGATTTTCGAATAAAGAAGAAAAGGAAAGAAAAGTGATAAAATGAATTAGGGTTAGGGATTTGCTATTTTTTCCAGGTGTATTTAATGCCAATGATTGAATAATAATTATGTTTGTGATTGGGAAAAATTAAATTAGGGTTTTGTGAATTAATTACTTAGCCGATTTGATATTTAAAGTATAAGGGGGTGAATTGTAATTTCTAAAACTATGAGGTCTGTTTTAGACATGTTATTATACTTATTATATTCTGTTAAATAAGTTTGGGGGTATAAAATGTCATATTTGATATTATTTTGGGATTAAAAATGGTTAATTACATATAATAAAATTAGAAATTTTCTTTAATTAAAATTAAGGGACTGAAATTTGGTAAATCTGAAAGTGGAGGTTTGGTTAGTATTTAATGTATAAATTTGATTTTTTCATATTTGAATCTATAAGGGCTTGTTTTGTAATTATGGATAATTAAAGGATATTGTTTAAATAATTAATAAACAAAAAGGGCTAAATATGTTAAATTGGGTAAATTAAGGGTTTGACTTGTAAATTACTTAACAAATAGAAGGTAATAATCAGAATAATAATGTGAACCTTGATATTTACACTTTTACCTTGGAAATTGTGATTTGTTATTTAACCTTAAAATATGAAAAGTTGTCATATTTAACCTAAACTTGTATGGTTTACATGTTATAGTCCATAACTATTCAAATACTTAATAGAATCTCAAATGATGAATATTACTAAAAATGGAAAGTTACTAAAAATGGAAAGTTACTAAAAATGGAAAGTTACTAAAAATGGAAAGTTGCTAAAAATAGAAAGTATAACTTAATTGAATGGTTTGTAATTCGAATTCATCATTCTTTTGGTTCGGTTAAAGTGGGTGTGATTTGGATATTCCTGTGGTGTCTTCATTTGATTATTGATTTGGCTTCGGAATATGGTACAGATTTTCTGACGCATTATCGTTTTAGGTTTCTCTTGACATATTCCTCTACTTCTCTTTGTGTCTTATGTGAATTGCTACAATTTGCTTGAGCCTTTTTCTTCGGTTCTCTTATATTGATCTGTTATTTATGTTCTATCTGAACCCTGTATGCTACCTTTGATATTGAACTTGACATTGAAACTTTGCTATGATTTCTTTGGAATGAAATTTGATATGACTTTGCTTGGAAAACCCTTCAGTTTAAGACCAGCAACTATTTGTTTCCTAGCCATGAAGGTAACATGCCGTGTCAGTGATGCCACTTTGGAATGACTCATGTGTGAGTGAGTGGATTTCTTACAGTTCGTACCCATTTGATATTATCATGGCATTATGAAGATCTCTTATTTGTTTAAGGGGAATATCGGATGCATTCCTGATTTGTTTTGTATTCGTGGATTATGACATTATGATATATGGATTTTTAGTGACTGATGTTTGGGTGCATTCCACGTCTTTCACAACATTTTGGAGCTCATGGACTCATGGTTACTATGAATGATTTGTTTTTATTTTGGTTTGGGCCTTGGTAATTGGACTTGATTTGATTTTCTGATTCATCTTACCTTACACTATGAATTGACTTCTGATTTGTCTTACCTTATATTTGTATTCCTTTGATCATGTCTTGTAATACCCTTTGCACCTTGTATCGTATCCTTTGATTTTCTGTTATCTTTTTGCGTTCGATTATATATATCTGTTCACTGGGCTTTGTAAGCTCAGCCGCACTTTCTTTTCTTGCGGCAGGTATCTAAGCTAGGTGCTGGGGTTGCTTTCAGATTATGAGTGCTGAGTGTGGACTTACCCTAGAGATCTTAGTTTTGATATATGAATTGTTTCTTTTCAAGACATTCGTTATTTCAGTTATTTCGGTTGGATATGTCTGTCCCTTAGGAACTTATGTACCTTAAGTCTGTTGATATTTCCTTATGTTATTTATTTATGACTTCGCTGTTTATGCTATGTGATATGTATTAGGAATGCTTTTTGATGTCTAACCATATTTTGTAATACTTCTACCCTTTTTGGGTCGGCGTTACAATTTATGGTATCAGGAGCTTGCACCAGGTTAATATGACGAGGTCTTATGTCTTTAGTGCTTAGGCTTTGGACCTTCTGAGGAATTGGTAGACATAGGTTCCCTTCTGCGTAACTCTCTTCCGTAACCTATCTTGTTTTCGTTTGCTAATCGTTTTCTCGATCGTTCAGATGGTAAACGTGTAATCATTTCAAACCCAATGAAGAACCATATGATTATTGACCATGAATATGTTAACTGCCCCCTACGTTTTGATGATCGTATTCGTCCTGCGAATTTACTTCCTATCCATATGTTCGACTTTGATGTGATTCTTGGCATGGATTGGTTGGCTTCTCATCGAGCTACCATTGACTGCTATGCTAGGACTGTGATTTTTGGTAACGTTTGCCAACCTGAATTTGTTTATCATGGTTTCTTACACTTAAGTCCGTTAAGCTCATCTATGCTATGATAGACGTACCTTGATTTCTCATGGGTGCAAGTTTTCTGGCTTCTGTTATGGAACATCTTTGGAGAGTACTAATATTGAAAAATCTTTCTGTTGGTTTCGTAAATTCGCTGTTGTTTTTCCGATGAAATTCTTGACTTCATCGGCAAATTCTAGAGAGATTGAATTTGGATTGAGTGGTAAGTTTCCCGGTGCTGAACCTATCACAAAGCTTCGTATAGTAGGCAATGTTGGAATTGAAAGAGTTTAAGAGCAGTTACAAGAGATGTTGGAGTATTGCTTTATTAGACCAGTGTTTCACCTTGGGGTGCATCCGGTATTATTGTTAAGAAGAAGGATGGGTGCATCGGGCTTGCTGTATTGATTACCGCGAACTTATCCGTTATTTAGATCGTAATCGCGTATCCCTCTTCCGCGATCGACGATTTTGTTTGTCCAACTGCAAGGGGCCAAATATTTTCTAAGATTGATCTGCGATATGGTTAATCACCAGCTTCTTGTGAGAGAGTAGGGATATTTCTAAGACTGCTTTATAGTACAGCGTTATGGCCACTCGAGTTCTTAGTTATGCCTTCGGTCTGACTAATGCTCATGCCGTGTTTTTGGATTTAATGAAACCGCTTTTCACGTGTACCTTGAGTAAGTTTGTATTGTTTTTCATCGATGACATCTCGTTTACTCCAAGTCTGAAGAACGCACGATCATGAGCGACATCTATGGATTGTGTTGGAGATTCTTAGACAGAAGAAGTTGTATGCGAAGTTTTCGAAGTGCGAGTTCTGGTTACAGCAAGTCGCTTTTTGGTCTTATTTGTATCTGCAAGCGGCATCATTATGGATTCATCAAAGGTTGAAGCTATCACAAATGGCCGAGACCTAATACGGTGATGGAGGTGAGAAGTTTTCTGGGGCTTGCTGGCTATTACGACCGTTTTGGTTGAGGTCTCTCGATTAGCTTATACCTCTTACCCAGTGATGAGAAAAGGGTGAGAAGTTTTGTGGACGGATGAGCGTAGGAGAGTTTTGAGGAATTGAAACGAAGATTGGTGTATGCTCCGATATTTGACTCTTCCATCAGGTTCTGGTGGTTTTCAGATATACAGTGATGCATCGAAGAAAGGTTTGGGTTGTGTTTTGATGCAACATGGGAAGGTGATCGCCTACGCTTCAAGGCAGCTGAAGCCTTATGAAGTAAATTATCCAACCCATGATCTTGAGTTAGCTGCCGTGTTTTTGCATGAAGAATTGGGTGACACCTCTGTATGGTGAAGCTTGTGATATATTTACAGATTCATAAGGAGCCTCAAATATTATTTTACTCCGGCGAGAACTTATCATGAGTCAGAGAGATGGGGTGGAAACTTCTGAAAGATTATGACACTAACATCCTAATACCATACCGGGCCAAGGCTAATGTGGGTTGCACGCTCTTAGTCGAAAATCTGGGAGATAGCTTGTTTGATTCCATAAAATCCTTGTGATTTATAGCGTTTGGATGTTGTCTATGTGTCATGAGGTTCTTGGTGGCTTTTGGTGCGAGTATGAGAATCGAGTTCTAACATCATGCTACTGTCAAAGAAGCTCAAAGACGACGGTGAATTGTGGGTATTGTGCAGAATGTTGAAGACGGAAAAACATACTGAGTTCAGGTGTTGATGATGACGGTGTTGTATGGTTTGTAGTTAGGTATGTGGTTCCTAATGATCGGCATTAGCCGAGAAGGTTATGACGGAAGCTCATAGTTCTCCATTTACTATTCATCCAGGTTCAACCAAGATGTACAGAGATTTGAAACAGTACTTTTGGTGGAACGGCATGAAGCAAGATGTGGCTACGTTTGTATCCAAATGTATGACTTGTCAGAGGTTCAAAATTGTACATCAGAGGGCTAGTGGTTTGATTACAAGCCGTTGGAGATTCCTTGTGGAAATGGATGAGATTTTTGTATTTCGTTTACTGGTTTGCCTCATACTCACGAAAAGACATGACTGCGATTTAGTTGGTTGTTGATGGCCTAAACCAAGTCTGCTATTTCTTACCCATTAGGAAAACTATGGTAGTAGTAAGTTGGCGGAGATTTTTTCGACAGGATATTGTTAGACTGCATGGCTACACCGACTTCTATTGTGTCGACAGAGATCCGAAGTTTACGTCTTGTTTTTGGATAGGATTACAGAAAGCTTGGGAACTCGTCTTAATTCAGTACAGTATTTAATCCTCAACACCGATGGTCAGTCAGGAGATGGACATTCGACTTTAGAAGAAATGATGAGGCTTGTGCTTTGGAATGGACAGGTAGTTGGGTTGAATATTTGAGCTTGTGGAGTTGCCTACAATTAATAGTTTGGCATGTAGCATCAGGCAGCACCTTTCGAGCTTTTGTATGGTAGAAAATGTCGAGCACATATTTGCTGGGATGAAGTAGGTGAACGTTTGATTGAAGGTCCGGAGCTCATCGAGATTACTAATGAGAAAGTTGTTGGAAACACGAAAAGTGTCGGTCACTTCCAAGTTGTAACAGGTCTTAGCTCGTAGTTAGTATAATGATTAGATTAGTAATCTAGTCTGGCCCAAGGCCCATGGGAGGCCCAACTAAGCCCATAGCCGGCCTCCATAGTAGTATATAAGTCCCTCTCCTAGTCTTGGAGAGGGTTGGTTGTTCCATTTTTCCATTTACTTCATTTATACAATTCATCCATTTTCCATCCTATCTCTCTCTAACATCACAACCCACATCTCACTCTTGTTCTTGGTTTGATCTTAAGATTACTAGTATTCTTCAATTGGTATCAGAGCCATGGAGTGGTGTGTTTAGTTTTTTTGTGTTTGATTTGTGTTCAAAACCTTTACAAAGAGCAAATTAGTGATTAAAATTTTTTTGGCTTAAAAACCTTAAAGTTTTCATTTTTATTGTTCCTATAGGGTTAGTAATACTAGTTGTACAAGATTTTTTGCTAAAAACCATTAAAAATCGTGTCTTTTTTTATAGATTTTAAAAATTAAAAAAAACTTTTGAAAATTTGGAGTTCGTAACTGTTGGGAACGAACGAGTTGGACGATCAAGGAAAACCGAACGAGTAAGCCGATCGAGTCAACCGAACTAGCATATTCTAGTTTGAGCCGAACGAGTTCCTTCCTAGTGACAACCGAACGAGTTCCTTCCTAGTGACAACCGAACGAGTTCCTTCCAGTGCAAACCGAGGTGTGTGGAACGATGTTCTTTCATAGTGGACAAAAAACCGACTAGCAGGACCGAACTAGTAGGACCGAAATAGGTTAATTTGACAATCGAACTGTTGATTAACCGAACTAGCAGGACCGAACAAGTAGGACCGAACGAGGAGAACCGAACGAGTTGGACCGAACTAGCTTGTTTTTTTGTCAAACTGAACTAGTGAAAATAAATTTAATCTTAACAAACTCGATTTGTTAAATTATACGGTTATTTCTTTGACTTGTAAAATCCCGTTAAACAAACACTTGTTTTCCCGGTTTTTGTCTAAGAATTGTAAAAATCCCGTTGTAGTTAATTTCAAGATCAAAAAATCACATAACTAAACACAATTTCTTTCTACCACGATCGATCAATCTGTAACTTTTAGATACACAATGATGACTCTTGCTGATAAATCACTTCTCTTAGGTGGTGATAATAAACCACCGATGCTTGAAAAACACTTGTATGATTAGGAATGCATAATGAAACTTTATTATGAATGAATAGAACACATGGAAGGATGGATTTCTAGCATCTGTTGAAAAAGGACCACTTGTTTGCTTCAATCACTGAGGTTGGTGTAACAAGGCTTAAGGAATATGTTGAAATAACATCCAGAGAAGCCACTCAAGCAGATTGCGACATAAGCTACTAAACATCATTCTCCAAGGAGCCTACCAACTGAAATCTATGCTTTGTGCGTCAAATCGTGTGGCAAAGGTCTTTGGGAGAAGTTATATGCTAATGCAAGGAACGTCATTAACAAAACAAGAACGAGAATGCAAGCTGTATGATGAATTTGATAAGTTCACTTACAAGAAAGGAGAGTCGTTACATGAGTACTACTTGAGGTTCACTCTGTTACTCAATGATATGAACATCTACAAGATGCCATTGGAGCAATTTCAAGTTAACACCAAGTTTTTAAACACTCTTCCTGATGAATGGAGCAAATTTGTTACTGATGTTAAATTGGTCAAAGACTTGCATACTACCAATGTTGATCAGCTTCATGCTTACCTGCAACAACACGAAAGACATGCAAATGAAGTTCGTTTGATGCATGAACGTAACTCCGATCCTCTTGCTTTAGTTGCATCTCACCAATTACCTCCGTCAACTTATCAATCTCATCTACACACTCTCCCGAACTCTCAACTTCAACATCATGTTTCACCATATCCGTCTTCACAGTTTGTAACACCTTATCAGACTCAACAATTCACAACCAGTCAATCAACACCTCTTTCAATCACTTATCCATCAAATGAGTACCAATCCTCAGTTCACCACAACGTTTATTCTCCACAATCATCCATCCCACAATTGGAATATGCTCCCACAACTTACCAACATCAACAATCTGAATTTTCCCAACCAGACTCCGGTCTAATTGTTCCAGTGTTCCAGAAAGGGGATGATCCAATTGATGCGATCAATCACATGATGTCATTCTTAACTGCTGTTGTCACATCCCGGTATCCTACTACCAACAATCAGCTAAGGACTTCATCAAACCCTCGTCAACAAGCTACCATCTATGATGGAAAAGTAACTGTGCAACCTGTTCAGGGGAGACAAACTACTTATGCTGCTGGAACAACGAGAAAATACACTCCTGGAGCAAGTGGAAGCAACACAGGGAAACAACAGACTGTCATCTGTTACAACTGCAAAGGGGAGGGTCATATTTCCAAGCAGTGTACTATGCCTAAGAGAAAAAGGGATGAAACGTGGTTCAATGATAAAGTGTTGCTGGTTCAAGCTCAAGCAAGTGGTCAAGTTTTAACAGAGGAAGAAATAGCATTTTTGGCAGATCCAGGACTTCCTGACACTCAAACCTCTCAGACTGTCATTACCCACAATGCTGCTTATCAAGCCGATGATCTGGATGCCTATGACTCTGATTGTGATGAACTTAACTCAGCCAAGATTGCTCTCATGGCGAATCTTTCCAGGAATGGCTCAGATGCACTCACTGAGGTACACAATCCGAATAATCTGGCCTATGATTTAATCAATCAAAGTGAGCAGATAATGACGTCTTCTGAACAGTCTAATGATGTGATTCAGTCAGAAACTAAAATAACCAGTGATAGCAATATCATTCCTTATTCTCAGTATCTGAGTGAAACACAACAGGAAACTGTCCAGAATTCTAACTCTTCTGCTCAACAAGATGTCTTGATATTATCTATGTTTAAACAATTAAATACCCAAGTGATGAACTGCACCAATGTTAATTTGGAATATAAAAGTGCTAATAAAGCTTTGACTACCGAGCTTGACAGATATAAAGAAGAGGTTAAAGATTTGAAAGAAATGCAAAATGTTGAGAACAGTTTTTCAGGATCAAATGAATAGTAAGCCGAGATTGAACGTCTTAAGCAAACTCTTTCTGAATAAGTGCAAGAAAAGGATTCTTTAATGAAAACAATTTCTGATCTCAAAAATGATTTAAAAATGGAAGAAAACAGAAATATTGATAGAGAAATTGCTTTAGAAAAGAAAATTAAGCAACTTGATAATATCATTTTCAAAAGAGGTCAATCTGCGCAAACTGTTCATATGATGACTAAATCTAAAATTTGTTATGATCATTCCACAAGCTAGCGGTTTTGAAAAAAACCTTTCTATCGGAAGAAAAGTTTCGAGTGTCCAAAGCCAAAACTGTTATGACGCTGAATGTCATCTTAAAATGGATACTATTGGTTGATTCCCGATTCTGATGAGACAATTAATGCTTTGTGAAGAGAGTGTTCAAAAATTCTTTGAAAGAACAAGCTCCATGGTTATAAAAATAAAAGTAACACTAAACCCATTAATTAGGCTGTCATTAATAACGATTACAACCAAGATTTGTTCGACAATCTGATTATATTATAGTGAACATGGGCTATTGGACAAGCGACTCGGTCCCACCTTTAGACCCATCTCCTTCTTCCAAACAACAAAGTTGATGTTCCAAAAGAATTCTCTAAAGTGAGTATGGTGAATACTAGCTTGAAAGAGCTTAAACGCCATCTTGCTGGCTTTGATCAGGTTGTCAAAGAAAGAACCACTGCCACAGCTATCACTGAGGGCACGTGGGGGTTTAAACATACAAAGGCTTGTTTTCGAGATGAAATTATTCCGTTTATAAAAGAATTAAAAGATATCTTCAAAACTTAAATCCGATATTGGTTGTTGACTTGCCGATGTCCAAATGTCTTTTATTCAAATGGAACAGGCTGACGAACAACATCGCTGGCGTCCACAAACTTCTGAAGTTAAACTTGAATCAAGTTTTGAGTGAAAATGAACGACTCTTGGCACAAGCCATTGATCATGATATTGTAAAAACTGTTGTGAATTTGTCTGTGAATGATGGTTGTGAAACTGTGAATGAATGTCAAAAGTGTCTCGAACTCAAGACTGAGCTTCTCAACAAAAAGATGTGTTTGATAAAGAAAAACTTACGATAAACTTTGTAAGAGTTTTACAACTCTTGAAAAACATTGCATCACTTTGGAAGCTGATTCTCAACTTAATCAAGAAATTTTTCAACAGAAAAACAGTGTTTTAGATCAAAATGCTCCAAGTTTTACTCAGTTGTTTTAAATAGTGATTGAGAGCTCAGTCTCAAGAGAAAGACACAGTCATTGTCAAGTTGAAAGAGCAAATTAAGTCTTTAAAAGGAAATGTGGATGATAGTAAAGTCAAAATGGACATGGATGAAATTGAGATCTAACATTAGAATTGGGACATTAGAGTGGACAAAGCTTGTTGCTGAGAGTGGCATTTGAAACAGACTTATAAGCAACTTTATGACTCGATTAAACCAAAACGTGTTCAATCAAAAGAACAATGTGATGCGTTAATCAAACAAGTCAATATAAAGTCTGGGGAAATTTCTGATTTAAATGCAAAACTTCAGGAACAAGGTTTGGTCCTAGCAGCCCTAAAAATGAGTTAAGGAAACTTAAAGGAAAAGCTTTAGATAAGGAGGCTATTGAGACCCACTCTGTTGATCCAAAAGTGTCTAAGGATAATGTGGAACCAATCACGCCCAAATTGTTGAATAAAAGGACTGCTCACTCCTCCTATATTAGGCACACTCAGGAAGAAGCCTTCGTCCTTAGGGATATAGTCGAACATGTAAAAGCGAATTATCCTCAAGATTCACTTTTAGAGTCTGCCTTTAGGTATACTAAAGTCATTCAGGAATTGCTTTCACACATAAGTAGGACTTGCCCTAGCATCAACAATTTTGATCCTCAATTAGTTGCGGTCACACCGAGGAAAAAGGACAAGAAAGTTAGGTTTGCCGAATCACTCACATCCACAGAAAACACAAAAACAGACTCGACTTCAAACATAGTTTCTAACAAGCGTGTGTTGCATTCTACAGGAGTAAGACTTTCTACTAGTGCTAGCGGATCACAGCCTTCAGGCAATACCAGGAATGATAGGATTCTGCAAACACCAAGTAGTAATTCGAAGAATAAAGTAGAAGCTCACCCTAGGAATGTTAAATCTAGTTTGAATAAAAGGAATGGTACTGTTAAAGTTAATGGATCTGCGGTTGTGCAGAATCTCAAGAAACAAGATAATTCTGATTATGTCTGTATTAAACGTGATGATTGCATGTCTTCTGATAATTTGTGTGTTTCTAATTCGATGAATGATGTGAAATTTCATGCTAAATCTAAGAAGCATAAATCTAAGAAAGATATTTGGAAACCAACAGGAAAGGTGTTCACTCAGATAGGATATATTTGGAGACCTACCGGTCGGACCTTCACTATTGTAGGAAATGCGTGCCCTTTAACTAGGATTACCACTACTAATGAAGTGCCTTCTAGGAAACCAATAGTTCTAGACTCTGATTCACCCAAACCTGTGGTTAAATTGGTATACTCAAGGAAACCTAGGAAGAATAAGACTACTGAGTCCGTTAGCAAAACTATGGCTTTAAAACCAATGTCTGCTAACAAACAGGAACCCAGTAAATCCTGGGGATCCACAAAAACCAATATTCCATCTACTTCTCTGAATGAATGCAGGTTGTCCAAATCGTCCTCTGGTATTTGGATTCCGGTTGCTCGAAGCACATGACCGGAGATCGCTCTCAGCTCACCAATTTCATCAGTAAATTCTTGGGTACAGTTAAATTCAGAAATGATCAAGTTGCAAAGATAATGGGTTTTGGAGACTATCAGATTGGGAATGTTACTATTTCAAGGGTTTATTACGTTGAAGGACTTGGGCATAATCTATTTTCTGTGGGACAATTCTGTGATTCCAATCTCGAAGTGGCTTTTCGTCAACACACATGCTTCATTCGTAATCTAGACGGTGTTGATTTATTGACGGGATCTCGAGGGGATAATCTTTATACACTCTCACTTGGGAATATGATGGCATCCTCTCCCATTTGTCTATTGTCAAAGGCATCTAAAACCAAGTCCTGGTTATGGCATCGTCGTCTATCTCACTTGAACTTTGGTGCTATTAATCATCTTGCAAGACATGGACTTGTCCGAGGTCTCCCTAAGCTCAAGTTTGAAAAGGATCACTTATGTTCTGCATGTGCATTAGGCAAAAGTTCAAAGAAACCCCACAAACCCAAATCTGAGGACACCAATCAAGAAAAACTCTATCTGTTGCATATGGATCTATGTGTTCCATCTTCCTCTCTTAATGAATGCAGGTCGTCCAAATTGTCCTCTGGTATTTGGACTCCGGCTGCTCCAAGCATATGACCGGAGATCGCTCTCAGCTCACCAATTTCGTCAACAAATTTTTGGGTACAGTCAAATTCGGAAATGATCATGTGGCAAAGATTTTGGGATATGGTGATTATCAGATTGGGAATGTTACGATATCAAGGGTTTACTATGTGGAAGGACTTGGACACAACTTATTCTCCGTTGGGCAGTTTTGTGATTCGAACCTTGAGGTTGCTTTTCGTCAACACACCTGCTTCATTCGTAATTTAGAAGGTGTTGATTTATTGACTGGATCTCGAGGCAACAATCTGTATACTCTGTCTCTTGGAGACATGATGGCGTCCTCTCCCATATGTCTCTTGTCAAAGGCCTCAAAGACTAAGTCCTGGCTATGGCACCGACGTTTGTCTCATCTAAACTTTGGTGCAATCAACCATTTAGCTAGACATGGTCTTGTTCGAGGTCTCCCTAAGCTTAAATTTGAAAAGGACCATCTGTGTTCTGCATGCGCAATGGGTAAGAGCAAGAAGAAACCCCACAAACCTAAATCTGAAGACACCAATCAAGAAAAACTCTATCTGTTACACATGGATCTTTGTGGACCAATGCGTGTCGCAAGTGTTAATGGAAAGAAGTACATCCTCGTCATTGTCGATGATTACTCACGATTCACATGGGTTAAGTTCTTAAGGTCAAAAGATGAAGCTCCAGATTTCATAATCAAGTTTCTTAAGATGATCCAACTGCGGCTGAAAGTACCTGTTCGACGCATCAGAACAGATAATGGAACTGAATTTGTTAATCAAACGTTGCGTGAATATTATGAGAAGGTTGGTATCTCTCACAAAACATCTGTAGCTCGCTCTCCACAACAAAATGGTGTCGTTGAAAGACGGAATCGTACGCTAATTGAAGCTGCTCGCACAATGTTGATTTATGCAAAAGCTCCATTATTTCTATGGGCTGAAGCAGTGGCTACCGCATGCTACACCTAAAATCGTTCCATCATACGCCTTCGTCACGGCAAAACACCATATGAGCTTTTACATGACAAACTTCCCGACTTATCTTTCTTCCATGTATTTGGTGCACTCTGCTATCCAACGAATGATAGTGAGAATTTGGGCAAGTTACAACCAAAGGCTGATATTGGTATTTTCATTGGTTATGCACCCACAAAGAAAGCATTTCGAATTTACAACCGACGTACTAGACGAATCATTGAGACAATTCATGTAGATGTTGATGAGCTGACTGCAATGGCTTCTGAACACAACAGTTCAGGACCCGCACTTCATGAAATGACTCCTGCAACAATCAGTTCAGGACTCGTGCCAAACCCTCCTTCTTCAACATCGTTTGTACCACCTTCAAGAACTGACTGGGATATGTTTTTTCAACCGTTGTTTAACGAATTACTCAATCCTCCACCTAGTGTTGATCACCCATACCCTGAAGTCGTTGCTCCAATTGATGAAGTAGCAGCTCCAGAACCCGCTGTATCAACTGGTTCACCTTCCTCAACTACAGTTGACCAAGATGCACCATCACCAAGTAACTCTCAAACAACACCCAATACCCAATCTCTTGTCATTCCTAACGATGTTGAAGAAGACAATCATGATATTAAAGTTGCACATATGGGTAATGATCCGTACTTTGGTATCCTAATTCTAGAATTTTCTTCTGATCAATCTTCATCATCGGATTCTATTCATACAAATGTGCCTCTCAATCACTAAATTTCTGAACATAATAACAAATGGACTAAAGATCATCTACTTGAAAATATAATCGGTGAACTCCCTAGACCAGTTTCCATACGACTGTAATTACATGAGCAAGCTCTTTTCTGTTACTACGATGCTTTCCTCACTGCTGTTGAACCCAAGACGTATAAAGATGCTTTGACTCAAGCTTGCTGGATCGAAGCAATGCAAGAAGAACTCAATGAGTTCGAACGTCTTGAAGTATGAGGGCTCGTACCCAGACCAGATAAAGTTATGGTTATTACTTTGAAGTGGATATACAAAGTGAAACTAGACGAACTGGGAGGTATACTAAAGAACAAAGCTCGATTAGTGGCTCGTAGTTACCGTCAAGAGGAGGGAATCGATTTTGAAGAGCCTTTTGCTCCGGTTGCAAGATTAGAGGCTATAAGGATTTTTCTCGCGTTTGTTGCTCATATAAACATGTTCGTCTACCAAATAGATGTGAAGACTGCGTTTCTGAATGGTAATCTGCGGGAAGAAGTTTATGTTAGCCAACCGAATAGGTTTGTGGATAAAGATAAACCAAATCACGTGTACAAGCTTAAAAAAGCTCTTTATGGGTTGAAACAAGCTCTACGCGCGTGGTATGACATGTTGTCTTCGTTCCTGATATCCCAAGACTTCTCCAAAGGTTCAGTGGATCCCACATTGTTCATACGCAAGGAAGGCAAGGAATTACTTCTGGTACAAATATATGTCAATGATATTTATCTGCTGCATCGACACCATAAAAAACTTTGTTGACCTTAAATGCTAAAATCAAGTTTCAAAATTAATAAGTCAATGATGGGTAAAATCTCATTTCTCTTAGGACTACAGATTTTTCAAAATCCCAGAGGCATCTTTATTAACCAGTCAAAATATGCCCTTGAATCCTTTAAAAGAAAATGTGTTCTGACTCTTGTGACTAGTGGATACTCCTAAGGTAGAGAAATCCAAACTTGAATGAGGATAAAGAAAAGGAAAGCTATGATACTGTCACACTATCGTGGCATGATTGGCACCCTCCTTTATCTCACAGCCAGTAGACCTGACCTACAATTTGCTATATGCATGTGTGCCCGGTATCAGGCTCGGCCTACCGAAAAGCACTTACATGCGGTCAAAAGGATCTTTCGGTATCTAAGAGGAACCGTCAATCAGGGACTATGGTATCCGAAGGATTCTTCAATTGCACTAACAGCATTTGCAGATGCGGATCATGCTGGTTGTCAAGATACACGTCGTAGCACATCTGGTAGTATGCAGTTTTATGGAGAATAGACTTGTTAGGCTGGTCATCAAAAGGGCAGAAAAGCATTGCGATATCTGTACAAAGCTTAATATATTGCAATGTCGGGATGTTGTGCTTAAATTCTTTGGATGAGATCACAGCTTACCGACTATGGCCTTGGATTCAATAAAATTCTAATGTACTATGATAACAAAAGCGCTATTGCCTTAAGCTGCAACAATGTTCAAACTTACCAGTCGAAGCATGAGACATCAAAATTTACTTTATCAAGAGTATGTTGAGAAATGAGGAGATTTGAACTTACTTTGTCAATACGGAGTATCAACTGGCGGACATCTTCACAAAAGCCCTTGCAAGAGAAAGAATTAAATTTCTATCAACAAGCGGAGGATGCGGAGTTTACGCCAAGACTCTGAAAACATTGGCAGATAAGATTGATGAATAGTGGTGGTACCAATTCAAATATCCTGTATCATATTAGATATATTAAAACCATAAAAAAACCAAATATTTCATTTTTTAGAAAACTTTTATAAAGAAAAATGACAAAAATATTAAAATCTATAAACCTAAGAAAAAAAATGAAAAAATGAAAAAATATAAAAAGAGGTAATAATGGCATGTCTTCTGAAAATCGATAATATTTAACTGTCTTATAAATTGTCATTCACTAAAGATACGAGCAGTAAACTGAAGTTCGAGCAGAAGTTACAAATGTATTTCAAACCATGATGCCAAAAAGCTTTCTATTATTTTCAATAGTAACCGGGAACCCGACCAACATCATTAAAGGCAGTATTACAGTCAAAAAGGAAAATTACCTCTTCAAACTGGTAATTTATTCTCTGGGCATCGGTCCCTATGCTTAATGACCTGCTAAAGGCTTGTGATTACTTCAACACAATAAACCCTGCTTCCTATATTTCCATAAGTGTACATGTCAGTGCGCTTATGTGTCAAAATAAGAAAAATCTTATTTTTGTGTTTGTTGTTTTTCAAAAACAAAACATTGCTTCATCAGAAAATGCTTTTTCAATGACATTCGTCTTCTCAAACAACGACTACAACTCTTTAAATAGAAAACGGGTCAGTGTTTGAGGGGGAGCAAATGTCAAATATCTTCTTCATAATGAAAATGTGCTTAAAAGGACAAAGGTTTTTAAACAATAACGGATTATCAATATTGAGGAAAGTTAATTAACTTTAGCTTATGTGTGCCTTAATTGTTATGTGTTTATGCCTTTAGGGAATAACTTGCAAATCTAAGTCTATAGGTATGATAGTATAAACATTAGGGACTAATTGTGCTATTTGTTTAACTTGTATATGCCTTATAAAACTTATCTATGCAAAATTAAAGGGTATTGAAATTAGAAGGGCCAAAAGTGTTAAAAACCATAATTTTTTGTAATCTACCTACCCACCCCGTCCCTTTACACACACCAACACACACTTAACAATTTTTTTCTCCTTCCCATTGTCACTCGAACGATCGCCACTCTCCATATCTTCATTTCCAGTTGCTATCAAGCCTAAGGTACAAATAACAAATTGTTCTACACTTCCTAAACATCTCACACCTTAAAAGAATTGTGATTTCATCCATTTTTGAGCTCGAAAACCCTAATTTTTGAATTAGGGTTTCTCAAAATCAAAAGTGTATAAATCTTTAAGATTGTTGTTGAGAGTTTTGATGGCAATGGATGTAAAGACTGTTTAATACAGATTTAGGTGTAGTTAACGTATGAATGAAATATGAGTGATTATGTACTCGAAATTTAGGGTTTATGTGAAATATTGTATAAAGTTTGTGGGTTTTGTGTTAGGGAGTCTCTTACCATCTTATTGATCATGTTTGGTTAAAAATATCACTCTATTGTTTGTGGTTTGATGATTGTTTGTGCTAAATTGTTGTTTATGGCTCGTTTTTGCTCATTCTTGTCGTGTTTTGGCTTAAATGTTGTTATCTTAGTGTTTTGATGATAAGCTTAATCATATGTATGCTAATGTAACGTGTTTGCGTGCCTAAAAAGACTTGGTTGTGAAAAGTTCAAAAATGAACCGAACAACTCACTGACAGTAGAAACCGATCAACACGAATAGGTGGAACCGAACAACTTTTGATAGTAGGAACCGAACAACTCAGTGTCTGTGAGAACCGAACAACGTTTAATAGTAGGAACCGAACAACTCCACAGTTAGAAGGAACCGAACAACTCGTTGTATGAAGGAACCGAACAACCCTTTGATAGTAGGAACCGAACAACTCAATAGTTAGTAGGAACCGAACAACTCAATACTATGAAGGAACCGAACAACCCTTTGATAGTAGGAACCGAACAACTCAATACTATGAAGGAACCGAACAACTCTTTGATAGTAGGAACCGAACAACTCAATAGTTAATAGGAACCGAACAACTCAATACTGAGAAGAAACCGAACAACTCATTGTATTCAGGAACCGAACAACTCATTGTAGTAGGAACCGAACAACTAAGGGCTTGAAGGAATCGAACAACTCATTGTATTAAAGAACCGAACAACTCGTTGTAGTAGGAACCGAACAACTAAGGGCTAGTAGGAACCGATCCACTAGGTTATTAAGGAACCGAATAACAAGCTTTTGTTGGAAACGACCCAAAACACTTAAGATCAAACTTTCATTTAAAAAAACAATTTAAACATCTTAATTAGGGAGTTAATTAAACGTTGTTAATTAAACACTCTAAAACAAGTTGTCATTTTTTTAATGGATAGATCTTAAAAAGTGCAAAAAGTCTTAACGTTCCTAATTCCTAAGAATAGTTCACATCATGAATCAACTCAAAGTGCTCAATTAGAAGGTCTCTATAGTATATTGTATAAAATTGGTTGTACATAAACTATATTGATCCTATCTTAGCAGAATCATGGATACTACAAGAGCTCACCAACAGGCACTGGATGATGAATTAGTCGCACCTGAAAACCGTCTCAAGATAGGGAAAAGCAATCTCTGACTGAGCTCCAATCTCAAATCCAAGGAACACCTAACTAATATTCAATGTGCTATATGCTCTCAAACTTACCTCCTTTCTACAATGCATTTGAGATCTCTGCTGAGGTACCTGAATAAACATGCAATGAATTCTGGGTTCACTTCACCAATACATCACTCGTCACTTCGTTTCAAGTTGGATGGCAAAAGTCACACAGTTAATGTTAACAACTTTAGAGATATGCTCAAAATTTGCCAAACTCCCCTGGTCAGAAATTGAAGAAACCTCCACATTGAAGAGACATTCTATCTTTTGTTAAGATCTTAGACACACCGTGAAATCAAGTTTTATCGTTCAATGTCAACCACATGCATAAACCTTGGAATCCATATGTGCTGCCGATAATCATCAAGCGTCTAATAGGAAAGACTACTGCCTCTGGTAAAGTCTTCGCCTCTCACTTGCTCAAATTATTTGAGGCATGTATCACAACAAGCAGGTTGACTATGTCTATCTACTGTGGGAAGACTTGGTATTTCAAGTGGAGAACAAGAATTCTAAAAAGAACAACGACATGTATTATCTACGTTTCACCAAAGTCATTGTCAACTACTTCATGGCAAAGGATCAAGCAATTCTAAGGAGAAACAAGATGTTTTGGAATTATGCCAGGGATGACTTCATGTTCACCACCATAAGAGTCATTTCAAAACATAAGGACATACAAGAATACGGTGCTATTCTCCCTCAGCACTTGACCAATCAAGCCATGTTGGAATCCAAAGCTTTCAAGACTTACCGTGCTTATGTTACTGGTGAAAAGGCTCCCAAGTCAAAAGCTACAAAGAAAAAGACTGACTCTGAATCATCTCCAAAGACAAAGCCCACTCACGCTTCCAAAGGTAAAATAATCAAGACTTCAGCTAAAGGAGATAAGTCTGCTACAACAAAGTCAAAAGGTTTAATAGTACTATCTGCAGTTGCTTTATCAGAAGCAGAACAAATGAAGTTGGCAACTACGAGAAGCTTGAAAGAATTCCATATCTCTCACGCAAGTGGCTTAGGTGATGGAGTTGACATTCTGTCAAAGGTTCCTGATGCGTAACAACAAACCGGATCTGGTACAAATGAAGAAGCTGGTGACAAACCATAGGTTCCCAATGTACCTAAATACAGATCAGAGAGTAAAGAAGAATCCTGGACTTTCAATTAAGGAGAGGACGAGGAAGAAGATGAGGAGCATGACAGTGATGACGACAATGATGATAATGGATGAATTAAAGAACGAAGACAAGAAAAGACAAGCCAACGAACAAATCAGAATGATTAGAAAGGAGATGATTTTGTTCACCCAAACTTGTCAACATACATAGCAGATGATTAAGAAAAAGAAAAAGAATAAGAAAAAGAAGATGCTAATGATGATGACGTGACCTCTGATCAGAAAGTTTCAACACCACCTGATTATGAACTCACGGAGGAAGATGAAAATCAACAAGATGATGATACTATGGGAGAAGAACAAGGAGATAAAGATAATGGGGAACTATATAGAGACTTGAATATTAACTTTATTGACAGATTCGATGTTCAGAAGAATCTCTACAAAGCGTTACTCAAAGCATATAACTCTAACAAAGACCTTCTCTCCTCATATGGTAAGGTTGTGACTCTAAAGCGAAGACGTGATGATCAAGACAAAGATGAAGAACCCTCCGCTGGATCAAACTAAGGGTCGAAGCAACAAAGATCAGGCAAGGAAGAGTCATCAAAAGAAGTAACTCAAAAGAAGTTAAAGTCTACAAGTTCTTCCAAAGGTACGACCAGATCTTTACCAAAATCATCAGGCAATGTTGTTCAAGGAAGAATGGAGCGATGATCTAAGGGTCGATGATCGGAAGAACTCATTTCATCAAGAGATTGAATATAGGGAAATTGATGAGGTATCTCCGTCAAGCGGCAACAAATGTATGAACGATTGTGAATCCATCTGTCTCTACTCTCAAACTCCTGATCGAGAAGGAACCCAACAAGATGGTTGACCTGACCGACACTCACTCAACAGTGAAGACCTAAGTTTGGCATAAGCTTCAGGCACAACATCCTCATTTAATGAGTTTTTGGGGAATTTTGATAAGTGTAGAATACACATATCCATTTATGCTTAAAATGACACAATTAAACCCAAAACAGACCAAAAAATGGCAAAAATATGCTTGTATTTGTGTGTGTGCAGGTACGGATAAATCAAAAATGACAAGAAAGCAGTCAAAAATAGGCAAGCACGGACACGAGAATTAGAAGAGTACAAAAAAAAGCCAAAGAATCAAAGCCGAAGCCAGAAAAGTCAAGCCTCAGTCAAATCCAATCAAAGAAAAGTCAATCATTGGTCAATAAAAGTTAACAAGTCCCACAATATTCCATTTTAACCCTCAAAGTTTCACAAAAGTACAAAAATATTCCCTCACCTCTTATTGGGCCCTAAAAACCTTAATGGGCCCAATAGCCCCATACTCGGATTCATAAGCCCAAGACATTAGCCCACTTTCCTTTTATAACAACCACAAGGGCTAATCTTGCACTTTCCCAAAGTTATTTATAACTAGAAAAGGGGAAAGGAATGAAAGGGACTGAAAGTGTAAAAAGGCCAAAGCTATAACAGTTTTAACTGTCGAAAATTGGGCGCAAAACCCATTTACTGTTCATCGTCACTATCCTTTCACCCCCATGGTAAAACAAAGGGCAAATAGAAATTAATGGGCAAAGAAGACAATTCAAGAGCTCACAAGTATAAATGAAGGGTCAAATCAGTCTAATCAAGGGTTACTTAAGCTCCCTCTCAATCAAAGGCCACGTAGCAATGGAGAAAGCACAAATTTATGTGGGTTTTTGTGCTAAAACACTCACAAAAGAAGCACAAATGCATCCATAAGAGAATGACACGCTGGCAATCTTCAGGTGTCCACAGCTTGATCAAACGGCCACAATTGATGCTCAAATGATTAAAGAAATGATTGGCCAGGATTAAAAGGATTGGAGAGCAAGGCAAGAGGCTAGAAGGATCCAAGGCAGCCTATAAATAGGGCCTCACTTCTCACACCAAGAATAGAGACCTAGTCGTAGCTTAATTTAGTAGTAGCTTAAATTTTAATTCTTAGCTTAATGATGTTTTAATCTTGTAATTTTCCTTTAAAAGTACTGTAAGCAAGTTTTTATTAATGAAATTTAGTTTTTCTAAATCTCTCCTAGTTACTTTTTCATAAGTTCTCTTAAATAGCCAATTTGTCTCAATAAGCTAATAAGCTCATTTTAAGCTCTTTCAGTCTATAAGCTGAAATAGAGCTATTTTAATTCAGTAATAATCCTACCTAAGCCTTAAATCAGTTTAACTTACATTTATCATGGACCTTATTGGTTTAGAGCTTTTGGAAGGGGATCTTAATTTGGAAGAGATCCCAAGGACTTTTACCCTAGCTTATTAATAAGCTAGGGAGCTTGTAGCTGCCCTATTGGGAACCTTTTGTTTAGCTAAAGGTTCAAGTAAGTTTTCATTTACTTTTCATAATTTCATTTCTAGCTTAATTTTAGCTTAATAGTGTAGATCTGCTTATTAGTTTATTCTCTTTGCTTATTAGTGCTTATTTGAGTTTTATCTAGCTAAATCATCATAGTTGTTTATCTGTTTTTAACTTTCTTAGTTTGAATCATAGATTTTCATATAATTGTCTTAAAAACCTCTAAAAAACCAAAAATATAGTAAAATAGCTTAAGTCTTAGATTATTGCTTATCTAGTTGTTAATTCATGCTTATTAAGGTTGTTTTAATCTATTAGTTATCTGGTATTAAGCATTTGTTTAATAGATTTCGAATTTAGTAGCTTAATCAAAATTGTCATAGTAGTAAAGGGGTGTTTGGCATAAGTGTGTTTGACCTCTAAAAGTCAACATTACTTGTAAAATTTGCTTGATTCAGCTAAATTTTCATTTAAGATTAGTTTTCATTTAGTTTTTATAAGTTAGAGTTCAAAATTGAAATAGTTATGGCTTATTCTCTTTGTTTTTACACCAGGGCAGTCTTTGACTATCTTTTTGCTTGTGGAACTTTGATCCAAGCCCTTAAGGCTTAGATCTTGCTTGCATTTAGTTTATACACTCTATTAGAGTGAATTTAAGTGCATGGTTTCCCTTAAGAAACCTGCACTATAGTGTTGCACTTGTGCAAAGTGCACCAGTACTAACCAAAAGGTTAGTACT
>BQNB010094302.1:0-25000 GCA_026074375.1 Tanacetum coccineum | reverse complement strand
AAGTAGGGTTAGGGTGTAGAGAGGGGGATGTAGTAAGGGTGTATGAGGAGGAGGAGGGGAGTTAGGGGGGGGGAATAAGGGAGAGGGTGAGAAGTAGGTAAACAGAAAACCATCAAACTTTCAACATTTTTTACAAAACTCCGGGCAACAATGCTGGATTTATTAGTGGCCCTTTTTGGTAGGACTATTTGACAAAAAGGAAATACAAATGATAGTAAATTCATCATATTAGCGATGTGCCCTATGAGTTTGTAAATTGAGTATCAAAATCATTCCTCGTGGGGCTTATATGCAAACCATATAGCATATATGTCTTGGTTTAACACTGAAACAAATCAAATCAACCATATAACATATAACCATTTACTTACAGATATCATGTTTACAGAGCGGTCAAAAGAAACA
This sequence comes from Tanacetum coccineum, assembly GCA_026074375.1. Taxonomy (NCBI): domain Eukaryota; kingdom Viridiplantae; phylum Streptophyta; class Magnoliopsida; order Asterales; family Asteraceae; genus Tanacetum; species Tanacetum coccineum. The sequence continues at coordinate 24,595 of BQNB010094302.1, read as the reverse complement.
TTTAAAGTAAAGTAAAAAAAAAAAAAAAAAAAACCCCCCCCCCTATACATCAAAACCAAAAAACACTTCCAATAAAACACTAAAAAAATAAAAAAAGAAACCTAAACCCACTAATATAACCACACCCTAAACCTACCCACCAAAAACCACCCCTACCACAATCAAACTCCACCCCACCACACCACAAACAAAAAAGCCACAAAAAGAAGTTATTAAGTTATTGATGTTGAAGTAAAACCACACACAACCCACAACCCACCCCCACCCAACCCACCATCCCCCAAAAACCCCACCCCCACCCAACCACCTCACCCGACCCAAAAACCACGCAATCCAAGCACCCCCCCCCCACCCCCACAACAACACCCCGCCACTCTCAAAGCAACATGGGCCCCTACACCTAAGGTCGTTGAAACCCAATGGTTTGTAAATCCTATAATTTTAGATCGTTAACCAAATTAGAATACCCACAACCAAGAATAATAAACCACACAATATATATTTTACTCATGTTATCAGCGCGTACTTGAAACCCACACCTATAGGTTTGGTGGGGAGTTCCAGATACTAAATAACTCCTCAGTGGTTCAGTAAATTATTACAATAAAGGAATGGGCTGACCAGCGCATTGCGACATAACATTTTGAACAATGGTGAAATTAAGTTCTGATAATTTAGACTTCTTTAGTCCATCTTTTACACATCATAAAAAATAATACATAACTTCGACAAGGAACCAGGGCACAGAAGCTCAAAGCTAGTGACGCCTAATAAATATGACGTGACTCGCGATCTGACGCAATCCCCTGACACAACAAATTGTGGTACTTTGGCTCAATACAGTCATTGTGCATACTTTGCGACTTTTTATAACACCAAACAATAGATAAAGACTCGTAAAAATTTAGACAATTTTAGACTCCAAGACAAACGAATTCATATCTACATGAAAAAAAGTAAAGCACTTTGTCTTCCTGCCTATCATTTTTTTACATTGACATAACTTTAAATATGTAAATACTCAGCGTCACAAGAGCTCAGTTTCAGATTTCGTCCTTCTAGCAATACCATTGATAAAGTGAATAAAATGTATCGGGTATTTCTAATTTTTTTGTTATTGTTATATATTCGTATTTCAGTGGGTTCATAATTTTGTATATCAAATATATCATTCTAGTATATACAAGCTATTTGGTGTATGGAGTGTGATACTTAATTTTTTCTCAGACGCTTTCAAGTGAGTATAAAAATCTTCTATTCATAGGTGTTTAAGTGGGAAGAGTAAAATAGTATTCTTACAAGTCTGTAATATGAGTTAAATTTTAGATGCTAAAAAACGTAGACAATGAGTGAAACTTATACATGCAGAATATGTAGACTCGCCCATTTTTAGCTAAAATTGGAAAAGTAAAGATTAATATTTTTAAACGTAATATTGTTGATTCTCTATATAAGAGTAATCCTTTTGGTTCATTTCTATTTCAGGAAATCTTTTTCAAAGTAAACACTTAAGGCCTATGTGTCAATGCACCATGTATGCGTAAGCTCATCAGACGCCGAAGCGAATGACATTGTAGATAGAAAAAAGTGGCCACCGTTGAGTAAGGTATCCAACTAAAGAAGAAACCGAGACAAAAACCTAAACTGTCGACATAGGTATACTTCCGTTAACATGGTAATGCGTATTGTTTAACACCGATAATGTGCATTTTGTTACCACGTATATATAAAGGTGATGTTCGATCGCACTAGATCTATTTATAAAACACTCCGTATGAAGGACATAAAAAAACTCGCGCTTCATACAAAGTAATTAAAATGTTCATGATGAGTAAAGGCCGTTCGTGGGTTACGCTTCTTAGGCAGCATCATAATCATGTAAAAAGAACAAGTAAAGTACTTGCTCCAATTATCAAACAAGCAATGTAGTCTCAACCCCGAGACTTTTAAAGGTATTTGTAAAATAAGTTATTAATAACGCGGGGCTATAAACCTCACCTTCAGGAAAAGAGTATCAAAAAAAAAAAAAATTTTAAAATTTTAGGAAAAATCACGTAAGTAGGAAACAGTCAAAAGTAAGAATATCCCACAAGCAACTCTACAAAATAATGGACCGTCTTTTGGATAGTGCATAAAAAAATAAAAAGATGTCAATATATTTTATTACATTATTATCACCAACTACTAGTTTGGTGTTTGAGTTTAATATATAGATCATAAATAATAGAAATGTTTACGGTCAAATTCGTCACTATAAATATTTAGTATATATAACTTTGTAATAAAATACCTTATAACAATGCTGGGTGTGACTCGCCATCTCCAGGGTAATTTTTTTATTATTAAAAAAATAATAAAGTAAGCTAATGAACAGTACTTTCTCAATAAAGTAATCTCTTATGAACAGTAAAATAGTTATAAAATAATGGCTTATGGATATACTGAACGAACCTTCAGGGAAGCTGCGTTCCTTCTTCACCGCCAATATTATGCAATTTTTAATCCAAACACACACTCATCCTCACGTAAGGCTAAATCATCGACACCTGTTTTCCACTCCTGCTTATTCCCATCGAATCTGTTCTCATTGATAAAAAACCACCGCTCAAAAATACATACACAAGGCAAAACACCTAATTTCAGTTTTCAGAACCTTCACCTATACCACGGCACCATTCTTTTTCATGGTGAATAATTTGAAAATGAAGATGTGATTTTATCAAACCCACAAAGAAAGACTAATTTCTTAGGTTTGATAGGTGGCAGGCGGCGGAGTTGGCAGCCGGTGGTGTAACAACGATGTTACGATTCCGGCGGGTTCAAGGTGGGTTTGGTCATTTTTTATAGATAACAAGATTTCAAATCTTTATGATTGTCTAGTATTTATGTTTCTACGGGAAGGTAGTTACTATTTGAGATTATTAGGGGTTTATAAAGGTAAGTTACCTTCAATTTTTTTGCTTCAATTGCATAATATATTATCTAGGGTGTTTGGATTACCTTTTTATTTTTTACCTTTTGTGCTTCTCAAGGTCATTGTTTAGGCTTTCAAGTTTATGGCTTATAAGCTCAAGTTATGGCTTATAAGCTTAAGGTAATAGAGCTTATTTGTCTTTTCAGTTTCACATAAGTGCACGAACCCTGAATTAGTTCTTTTATGCTTAATGTATGATTGTGTAACATAATTAACTAATGTAGTGCGTTATATAATGCGGTGTATGTGATATTAGATTTTTGGGAAAACATTATTCAAACAGTAGGTGAGATTTATGTCGTTGTTTTCATCCATGTTTAGTTAATGACAAACACCATAGGCATAACCAAGGTCTGTCAAGATCGCTGATCCCACCAGGGAATCGTTTTTGTCCTTTTGCAAGATCGATATCATAAAGATCCGGATTGAAGATCGGTAAAATTCTACAAATTATCATGTTATGTAAGCAACGGGGGTGGGAACGGATAAAACGAGTCAAACATTTTTAATTCTACTCATCATCAAATATAAATTAATATCATATCCTCTTGAAATGTCAATAGTTCAAATTTAAAATAAACCAAAGTAAAAGTAAAACACAAAAAGTCAGTTTCATTCTTATACATCCTGATTTAGAGGAATAAAATTACATAACATGGGGGGGGGACAGTTTAAACCGTCTCAAAACAAAGTACTTCACTAGTATCACTATAATTAAGCTATCTGAATTAAAACTTAAAATGTTAATATGTTAATAACTATGTAAAAGGTAAAAGACAAACTAAACAATTACCTGTATAAGAAATTTTTGCAAATAAGGTAACTATAACAATAGAAGAAGAACCTAATTTGTTTTTATGTAATATTCAATTTGGGGAAAGTAGATAATTAGCGGTTTAGTTGATTAGAAAATCTAGGAATGAAGACGTCAATACTGTACTGGCGATCATCCGGACGAATCGTATTGTTCTTTTTCGCCTAGAAAAAGATAATGGGCTAGTAAAGTATGTAAGTCAATAAGGTAATACTTGGTAATTATGGTACACATCGTATCGACCACGCGAGGTCCTACGATCTTACGCGCTGAGTTTACGATCTTCTACTTTTGCGTACTACGTGCTGATGCGATCACTACACCGATCCAACAGCGATTTTATCAGGTGGGCTTGGGGTGGGGGCGTTACATCTGACGATCTTACGTGTAAACTCGCGAGTTTGACAGCCTTGGGCATAACCTCAAACACATTGACGTTTTGTTATGTTTAAAATGTGAAACACGTTTCATTTTTTGATTTGAAAATTTGATAATGATTGCAGCGAAAGGTGCGCCAGTGAAGAGGAAACCGTTGAATCATACGGATTATGAAGTCGACCTTGAATCTCGCCCAAGTTAGCCACTTTCTACACCTTTTAATATCAATGTGACTACTAGAATATCCTATTTACATAACGCCGACTTAGGCTTACTTCTTTGCTTTCTTTCAACATGAACATATAGTGGAAGTGCCAATTTAGAGAAACCCTTTACGCGATTTGGCGTGGAGATGTAGTGCAATCGCGTGGGAATAGGAAGTTGAATGACTTTTGGGAAGTTGATTATGAAGGTGTCAAAGTGGATGTTAGAATCAATGCAACGACATTGGAGGGTTTGGAATTGTGAGGTTTTGTGTGTTGATTACACTATTCGTTTTGAAGACATGATTTAACCAACGACTGTTGTAAGGGTAAGTCAACTTCAAATTTAACATTTTCTTGCATAATATATTATCATTAATTAGTCTCAATAATAAAAAACGTGTAAGCCTTATGTGTTTATGTTGATTTCAACTATTACTACACCACAAAGGTGTATGGCTTTTGTTTGATTGCATCACTACAAAATGGCAGGTTAGTTCGTCTTTTTTAAAAATAGAAATAAAAAAGCCAAAAAACTAGAAAGTAATGTGCTTTTGTTTGTCTCCTAACCTGATCAAACTTATACTTTAGGTCATTTGGGATTGCATAAAAAAAAGTAAATTAGATTAACGAGTTTGGATGTTTTCATGTTCATGGAATCTCTCTTGCTATGTTTTACATTTTCATGCTCATATATAATGGTTATCTGTTATGACTTGTCAGTAGTTTTAGAGGTCGGAACCGTGCCTTCTAAATGTAGTCACGAAGACTCTTATCAATATAAACCTTTGGTGATAAAAACATTGTGAATCAATAAATGAGTGCATGAAAAAACTATGTAGAGCAAATGAATTAAAATACGTGTTTTAGACTCGAGTGTTTGGAAAACGGGGAAAAAAAAGTTATTGTATAGTTTATTTAGCTAGGGACTTTGTTACATGTGTATACTTTTGGATGATTATAGTTCTTGCTTCACGTGTTCTAATAAATGTGAACCAAGACTACTTTGTGGAACTTATTCGCCTTAAGATATGCCTAGATGTGTCCAGTATTTTTGCGATGTGGGATTATGTCCTTGTATATATGTAATGATAGAAAGAAGGGCAATCATGAATTTACGTCGTGAGATACTTATTACTAGCAAGTAGAAGAAGTAACGTAAGACCGTAACGATGTGAGATCGTTCAGTTGTTCAACTTGCAGAGTCGCAATGCATAGAAACTACTTAGTATGTCTAATTTAAAATGAAAAGCAGCAACTGGAGCGGTTTTCCAATGCTTCCAAAGGAATTCATCAGGTATAATCATGTTCTCGATAGATGACTGTTTACCACAGTTTTTCTTAAATGTGCAATCAGTAGAAGTATGAGACTTTGTAGCATCTACTAAAGGTGAAAAAATGGGCGGGCCAGACATCTTGGGTAACGGGTCAAAAGGGGTAATTCTATTTATGAAAACAAATGTGAAAGTAAATCTAAGATAACAATGTTGCGTACATCTTTAAACTTTAAATAGGTTCTTACCTGAATATGGGTAAACAGATATAGGATCGTAATGAGCTATTTCACACTGAGATACACAACATTAAATTATAACAAAATATGAAGATTAAATGGTGTATATAATATGTAATTGATATAATAGTGTTAAATTTATTTATGAATGTATCATAATCAACTCACAACATTAGAGATAATACGACATGTTTGAAGACGGAATGGTACAATCAGACCCCTACGGGCCAGTAATTAAGATTTGGGCCAAGCTATTGACGTAGAAACATGACCCACACGAGTTTGAACGCCTTAATGTACTGTGGATGCTCTTATAAAGTTTTATACTTCTTAATCCGAAATATTCAACTACTAAATCCATGATCACATTATTAAATGAGTCAGCACAGTATACTGTAGTCAACATTTCGAATCCTAATGTGTAACTTGAAAATTGGTGCAGGGAAGGCTAATTCCTTTTAAAGCCAACCTTCAGAAGGCAACTCAAGAACTTACAAGTAGTACAAAGGTTGTATAAAAGCATGATCTTTGAATGGAAATTATTGTATTCTCACACAATTTTAGTTGTCAGGCGTTGGTAAACCCGGGAAGTGGTACAAAACACAGGTCAGTGGACCGATGGTGGTGTTGCTATCCATAAAGCGCGGCTCAAACAATGCAAGATTGGATTGAAGGTAAGAAGTTAATTGCTACTTTTTTTTATCATTTCCGGTTATAATAATACGTTTTATTTGTTATCCCTAAATTTCCTAGTCAGTATTACGAAAAGGATTGGGGTTCGAAGCTCAGTGAGTTTGATAGAATCTAGAATGGTGGGTGCATCATTCGAGCCATATTCTTGGACCGCATCTAGCAGGCATATGACAGGAAACCCGTAGTTACGCTAAACCTCTGACTTGGTAGACCTTGATGTAAATAGACATTTAACCTAACATGATTAATCTAATACTGTTTATAGCAGTTCTGTGTGTTTACATTGCTGACAACTTTTTAGATATTAGTATGTCATTTCTTCGTTAGCAATGCTTGAAACCCCTTTATTGTATGCCATCTTATTGTATCACTTAAGAATTCGTTTGCATTAACCATAATAATTTCAATCAAAATTAAACGTCGAACATAAGGGGATAGGTTGTTCGGTATTTAATTCCGTGAAGGAGATTTGGTCTAGAGCATTATGGGTCTGAAAATATCCAGGGTTTAAAAATATCCAGGTTAGATGCTAATATTGATATGGATGGTTGTTATAAATATTTATGTGGAATGTCAAGTGTTGTATATATTCAGATATAGTTAGTTAGTACTTTAGGTATGATTTTTTATTCCCTGTTTGCCATCAGTGCTGTTGTTTCAATGAAAACCCACTGTTCTATTTGTTATGAGGTACGTATTATAATTGCATTTGACTTCATGTACAAGTATTTGTAACGCTCTTTAACATTTATGGGAGTATAGTTAGTTACTTATCACAGTATGAACATTTGAATGTAAAATAATAAAGAAAAAATAATTCTAAGAAGCAATAGAAAATACAACCTTGCTATTGTGTTTATCTATATATTATAATATAAATGATATATATATATCAGATTTATCAAATTTTATTTAACTATTCACTTAACTCAATTCAACTTTTTTCTTCTTGGCTTATACCGACATAGTGAAAGTATTTCAGGTTCCGCCAGCTGAATTGGAGCAGTACCTTCAGTCAGTTCCAAAAGTCACAGATGCTGCTGTGATTCCGTAAGTGCCTGATATTTCTCAACTAGATCTAACAATATACATGTGTGGGGCAAAAAGGGCATTTCGTTGGGAATACCATATTTACTCAATGAATCAAAAAGGCATTTCGTGCACCAGCTGCTTTAAAACCGCATCATTAGAAGTTGTGTCTGTGCGTTTTTTGTGGTGTATTAGCGTTCATTTTAGATGGATTACAACAGCAGTATCTAAATTAGGAGATACATAGATAGTTGTTATTGTGAAAAATAAGGTGTATATTATAACATTATCATTCTATCAAATGTTGTTATACAGAAATTCCAGCTTCTCTAATATAGGTCAAATGGGTCGTCCCTTCTTTCTAAGATATAATAAGATAAACTGAGTGTTTTCTATGGAATAAGGTATGCATATATAATAACAGATATGTTATCTCTTTTTTAGTGCACCGTGGTGAAGGAGGGGAGTCGAGTTTTTCTGTTGCATGTCCTTCTTTAGGACTGATAACTTACTGCAAACCTATAGGCTGTTATGGCGACATATTGCTTCATTCAAGTAGCAGCACACTTAACACCAGATCTTCTCTATGCAGACCATTTTTTCTCCAAGATAAAAAGCAACTAGGTGATCTAAATTTCATTTATTGCATTCATCATCTCATACCTATCCCTTCTAGCTCTGAATTTTGTGGTCAAACAGACTAGCATTCACATCGAAATTGAAAATTAATCATTGAATTTAACATGCATTGTAGTATTTAGCCAAACCTTTTTCCTTTAAGTTAGAATGGATATAAAAGTTAAAAATTCCATAAAATAATTTCTATTCATTAAGTGAGATATCAAAAGTAATAACCAAGATGCTTATTTACAAGAATTCATATCATTTTCCAGAATGAAAAGCAAGCTAGCAATGGTTAAGGTCAGACTAGGGACAATATTAGTTGCCACCATGTTATTGCTTCAGCTGGGGTTAGTGTGAAAAGAAACCGGTAAGTTGTCCATGGTTCTGTTATTTATCTTCAAACAATCATCATCTAATCTTTAAAGAAGTGAAATTTAACATCATATATGTATGACAGAGGAAAATAGACACATTAGTTTGGTTGTAGGATGGGTTGAAAGTGGCGTAAATTTTATTTTTCATACCTAGAACATTCTAAATCCCTTCATTACTAATTGGCAAATGTTCGCCTGTCAGCCCAACCAAACAAGCTTGACCTACTCATTTTTACCACCTCTTTTTGTATCGGCATCATTAGTTGTTTATATTATTCTCATTATCATTTCATCTGTGCATAGCTGGAGTTGGATGGATTTAAAACCGGAAGGTTTCATAATATAACTTATGCTTTTAGTCATGCGGATGGTTATGAAATTATCGGTTGCGTGCTTTGCCTTTTGCTTTTTTTGGGAGGGTGTAAGCTCACATACCTTATAAATTCCTTGCACCTTTTGCTCTATCAGATTTCTATTAAAACTGGTATTTATGTTTAATAATGTTTAGTTTACCAATTATTGACTTTTGGTGTCTAGATAAATTTGAAGGTTCATCGACATAACTTAAGTAAGCATACAAATGATATACTTTAAGATACCTACATATCTGCATTAGCGAACCCTATTGTTTAACCAGAAAGATATAATTTTTCTTTTAGGGTAATTTTAGTGTCCTTTCACAGATGAGTATCATATTGAATATATACATAGTTGTGAGGTTTGTATTTCTGTTTACTAACAAAATCAAAATACATTTCGTTAGGATGTTTATCTTTCAAGAATTAAATATCAAAAGTGATATAACGATAGAAGTTATTCTAAAAAATCATATTCTTAAAGTTCTATGCTAGAGAATGATTAACTTTGCAAATTACAATTTTGACAGCATAAGTATGAGTGTTTTACAAGAACTTTAAGTTTTAAAAAAGCATTGCTATGTTATTTTTTTGTTAGCCAAACGTATTCAATTTACAATTTTTAAAAGTAGGAGCAGAAGTGTGTCTTCTGTCCAATAATTTGCCTCTAATTTATATAGTCGGTATTTTTGAAATAAGACACTAACGTGCACTGCGGAAATATGTTCGAATGAAGCAAACCGAGTTATTTGTTTGTTTTGAAGGAGAAGTGGCTTTATCTGGAGGTAGAACTAACGAAGGGGACAACTAATATTTGAAGGAAGTCAAACCGAGTTTGTTTGTTTTGAAGGAGAAGTGGCTTTATCTGGAGGTAGAACTAACGAAGGGGACAACTAATATTTGAACTGCGTTGAGTGAGGCTCAGGAGGAAATTGGATGAGTTAGGATTGAGATGCAACTTTATCTCTAATTTGTATTCAAAATTTAGAAGAATTATATGTTAGAGCACTTCATCATTGGCTTCTTTTTGAGAATGAATACCACTAAGTATTGAGTTGCCAGGTTAGGCAAAAATGCAACATTTATCGCTGCTTACATTACCATTGTATACAGGTGCACCGCTACAAAAAACACCCAAATTTATAACCAAGCGACAAAGAAATCTTTATAATAATAGAAAATGTTATATACAAAACGAGCCGCAGCGAAGCGCGGGCATCAAAACCTTGTTATTTTCTAATAGCCAACTTAAATATATTCTATCTCGCATGTTTATTATTATTTTTAAAAGTTTCCGACGCGTATGAAAAATATATAAGTCATACTATAATATTTTTAAGGTTTTTTATAGCTCAAACGGACTCGAAAATGACCGAAAATCCCATTTTAATTATCAAACAGCTCACTATTTTTATAAAAATACATTCTGGTCCAATTTTATAAATGCTATAACTTTTTCGTTAAAATGATTTACAGAACGGGCGAATACTACATTTTTGCGTAAAGTCGAGCTCTACAAGACATCTTTTATAAACTTTACCAACTCGGACCCAAAAATGGTCAAAAATGTCTTTGAACAGGTCTCGACATAATACTTAATAAAACAGTTTTGCCAGGAAATTTTACTAAACTTTTTTTGACCATATCTCATTCGTTTTAAGTCTGATTTTAGGGAATTTTATATCTACGCGTTCGTATGAAGATATACTATCATATTTTCAAGGTCTCGGCTATTCAAGTCCAAGTTTTCTGTACGAAATTAATATTATAAAATATGGACAACAACTATATACTTTCTATTCTACCACTATTTTTCACCCGCAAATTGCAACTCCATACTAACCTTGTCTCTTCCATCAATTTTCATCAATTATCATCACCACAACAACTTTATATTAACCTAATCCCTTCCACCAATTTATCAAGAAATAACATAAAATTAAGAACATGAACAAAATATACAACTTTACTAGATTAAGTTTATAATTAATCATTTTAACAACAAAGCTAATATTTCAACAAGTAATTTATAAGGTGACTAAAATTAAGTAGTTTATGTGTATGTACATATTTTATTTAGTCATTTTATAAACTCTTTACAAAATTATATTTAGAAGTTTTGTTAGCTTTCTTATAGAAAATCATTTAACACAAAAGCTAGTGGTGATAATTACATGAATGAGATGATATGGACAAAATATATGAAATAAAAATATGAGGTGTGCACCTTAGTATGATGAGATGATGAGATTAACAAGTATATACCCAAATCAAACCCCAAATACTTATTTGATTATAACCTAAGCCCTTAAAACTTCTTACTAAATACTTGTAATAATTTTGAAAACCCTTGTTTGTTCTCTTATGGCTGTAGAATTCAAGAAGAAAGAAAAAAGAGAGTTGTGTGTTTTTGTTTGCAAGAAATGAGTAAGTAATAAACTAGTTTAGGTGATTTCTATATATAGTGGAAGAGCATGCATTCTAATATCCACTAGCAACATTATAATAGGGGAATAAAAAAAAATAATGATCGGTGGTTAATAAAAGGAAAGAGGATAGGAAGCTTAGTCCAGGTTTATTAAGAAGTAAAGGTATAAAAGGTGGATATTAGAGTGAAAATATATAAATAAATGGGTAATAACATGTAAAGTTGTAAGTATATGGATAAAAGGATGTAAAGAAGCATATTAAGAAAGGAATATGTCAAAATTATTTCTAGATGGTTTAGGGGGCATTTGGATGACACATATGGGAGGGAAAATAGAAACATGTAATTTTTGAATGTTTTAAGTGTTGTTGTATGTATATATATAAAGGTGGTAAGATATAGTGCATGCATGCATAAGTATTTAAATAAACTAGTTTACATAAAAATAATAAAATGAAATGCATGTGACTTACGAAATGAATTTATGATGATAACTTGCTAGTTATGAGTAGACTAAGTTTAGTCTAAAGCTGTTGTGCGCTTAAAGACATTTTTCACAGTTTACGAGATCATTTTCCCGTTTTTGATTAAATCAAATTTTCACGCGTTCAAAGTAAAATGTTTCAAGTTTATATATAAATGTTTGACCCAAAATTTCCAGTTGTCACATAAATAATTCAAGTAAACACGTTGCAACTTCACATATTTGACCAATCGAAAATTTTAAAACCAAAGAACATGTATCAATGGAACCAAATGTAGATATATAACATAAGCAAGGTGTAATTCATATGGAGCCTACAAACAGAACAATATGTCGCCTATTGAGATTGAGAGAATAAAAATTTATAATATACTATTGTTGAATACAAAACACTTACCTTTTACCAAAGAACAATTCATAATGGCATGAAATTCAGAACAAGATATAACTATCAATGAATGTGTAAGGGTTGTTTTGATAAAAACAGTGCCAGTTTTTTAATCTCTTAAGTGAATTTTGCGCTCAAAATACAAAAGGATATAATACTGTAAAGTTTTGTAAAAAATAAAAATAGGTATTTATGAAATTTAAAGAATGGATTAGGTATATATGAAATTTTGGATATTTTTAGGGTGATATATAAAATTCTTCCTTTAGTATATTATCACAAAATAATAAGTCACATAGTTAGCTGAACATCAACAAAAATTCATACATAGTAAATCAATACATCAAATATTTGAACCTCAAACAAAGTCAAAATTAAGTACATATACTAATAAACTTACATACACATATTTTCACCCTTGTATATGTTGATGTCAATATTACTTAAGTTAAAATTTGTATTCAACAAGTCGAACAATTGAGGTCATCGGCAAAACGAAATGGTGAATATACGTTAATTTGAATTTATTTTTGCATATCAAGAGGACATCAAGGATAACTTAGAGCTCAATCTTGTGGTCTTGTAAATTAACACCATAACATGGATTCGACAACTATAATATATGTTATAAAGCACAACATGTGCATATTTTATATTTAGCACATATTTTGATTACCATAGCTTTACATGGTGTATTTTAGAGCAAGTAAACATGCTGAAATACAATAAATGTAGCCTTTACACTAACGTCATATTCTTGATCAACATAATATTTAAATTTTATATAGAGTTAAATACATTTATGGTCCTTGTAGTTTGCCAGGTCTTTCACTTTCAGTCTATTTTTCAAAAAGTTACGGGATCTTCTCAAAGTCCGACAACCCATAACACTTTCAGTCCACTTTTACGTTGATTGTTAATTTGACTTACTTTGACCGTTAAATCTAAGGACACTTTTGTCTATTCATTTATATTATTAAATAAAATCAATGAGATCCACCACCACCAACCCAAACAAAATCATAACTCCATCAACAAACAACAATTTAAACCTTAACCACACACCAACAACAACACTTTCTACCATCTTCACCCATCATTCACAGCCCATGAACCTACCGTCAAGACCACCACCAAAGCCACCACCTAACACTCGGCTAACAAAACCAAACATTAATCCTTTAACAAATTTCTTGGATTTCAACAAGAACCTCAAAACCCAAAATTTGATTAAAAAAATTAAAAACCCTAACCTTAAAACTTAAACTCAAATCACAATATTAACCTTAAATCACACTCAAACAACATAAACCTTCCAATCAAATCTTCTCGCGTATGCAGAATACTTCACATAAACCAATCAAATGAAGTAGAAACCATAATACCCAGTACGAATATACAAAATCAATATTTTCATTGACCCGTAAAACCACACCACGTACATGATTCTTCCCCCATGATGGTTAAGATATCTCAGAAGCATCATTGTCGTATACGCTCATATAATCGAGATGATCATGTCTGTAGAACTGTAGGGGGTGAATACGGTTTTCTTGACTCTTTTGAAGTTTATAAAACTTCAAGTCTTAAAAGAGCCGAGTGGTGTAATGATCTACTTAGCAAAGAAACAATAAGTAAATGGAGATAGAAAGAGACAGACACCACGATATATACTAGTTCAGGAAGGGGAGTTTAGTCCTTCCATACATCCAGTTGCGAATCCACGACTCCGATACTATACTAGTATAATCCTTATGGTGGACTACAAACCGTATTACAATTTAACTCCACCGACTTTCAACAAAGACCGATGCTCACACATATGAGTTACTACCTACAGTATTCCGCCCTCAAAATCCACCCCTAAGAGCCTGTGATTTGACTTAACCTATACCTCTAAAAGCCTTCCCTTTAGAAGCTTTCCAAAACCCCAACCAGATCCATAATAATCTAGGCTTGATCCCACGGATACAATACTATTACTTACAACTTGATAGATTAGAATGAGATAGATGAACCAAGTCCTAACCTAAACTAGAGACTCGATTATAATAGAAACGGTATGAGAAAGAAGACCCTCGACAAAACACACAAGTATGGATTAGGTACTTGTGTGGTTCTCTTACGGAGTTATGTGTTTTTCAATGGATAATAGAAGAGAAGATTAAGAACACAAAAGGTGTTAGACTTAGAGGATTAGAGGAGAGAAAAAATAGGAAAGAATGTTTGCAAGAGGTGAGAATACAAAGGCCAAGGGTTGGTATTTATAGACAAAGAATCCCAAATTGTTAAAAACAATTTGAGTCTAACGGGCTGCCCACGCGTCAACGCGTGGCCAGCGCGCCAGAATCCTAAAGTTGTTTTCTTTGGGACTTTGCCATTTTAAATACTCGCACTTGTTAAACCCCTAATTGTACTTCACGCTATGACCTTTCAATCATTCTTATACTCAAGGTCAACCAACTCAAATAGCCATTTAATAAAAGTGTTTGTGAAGTGTTTAAAATACCTTTTTTGTCCAATGTTAAAAGAGAGAAAAGAGATATTGGACAAGGGTAGTTTGGGTATTCCTCAAAGTGTAACTAGCCTAGTTAGGATCCAACTAAAGATTTAAGAAGTTGGTTAGGGTACAAAGGAATATTCTAATAATATTCTTAACTTATAAAGGAACAGTGGATGTTATAGAGGGAAGATTTGAAATTTGAATTTCAAATGTAATTCTCACATGTATGTAATAGAGGATGAGTTGTATGTGAGTTGTCATGATGTGATGTTGATCGGATGGAAAGGAGCATCTTGATCATAATCAAAATGAAGGGTAGATATGAGATAGTAATGAGGTAAGTTGGATAGGTGAAGTGGCATGATCAAAGGTAGATGGAGAAGTGTGTTTGTGTGTGTGTTATTTGAATTTCAATCCAAGAGAGGAGAAGAGAGTAAGTAAGTTGGATAATGAAAAGGCATGACAAGGGTTCAATGAAAGAGTGTGTGTGTAATGTTGAAAATTCAAATTGGTTTCTGAGAAGATGATGAATAGGAGATATATGGTGGATAATGTTTTGATGTGATGTGGAGGAGCCTATGTTGAAATGTTAAGGGACAAGAAGTACATAAGGTACAATGGTGTAAGAGAGTGTGAGTTGTCTCGTGTAAGGATAAGACGGAGAATGTTTAAATGAGGAAGGTTTAGGCTTGTAAGGGTTTAAGAAGAGGAAGTATGAAGATGAGGGTGATTATATATAAAATCAAAGGATGATTTGGGTATTATAATTTCACATTGCCAATAAAGCAAAGAAACAAGAGTGGGCATATGTATCTATGGGGATGGTTTTAAAGAAAGGATTGTTTTTAGTGTATGATATAACAATTTTTTTTGGGTAAGATATGTTGTCTGATTGTGTAGAAGGAGTGTTTAATCATTTATTAAGAAAGAGATTAACGAATTATTAGAGTGATGTGTTGTAAGAAGCATGGTATAGAAGTGGTGTATGGAGGAATATGGGAGTTTGTAAAAACATCTTGTATGTGTGGGAGGATATATAAGGAATACATGTATGAGTTAGTAAATCATTTATAAGTAAGGAGGTAAGAAAAACTCAAGCATGATTAAAACCATGATACCCACAAACATAATTAGTCACCTTGGGAACTTTAATACCATGATATTCAACAATGGATTTAATCACTGATCATCTTGATGCAAACAAGCTAAGTGCTTTGCATCTTAAGTAAAGCATATCCCATAACAGGAAAGGATGCGTTTACGCAAAGTGACCTTTGACTTAGTTTGACAATTAAGGGAGTAAAACATGTTACGATGATATGGAACAAACGTAAATCCGGATTTAAGGTCAAATGAAGTACGTTCGTTTAAGGTATGCTTGAATTAAGTCCATACTGAGGTTTAGAAAGAAGTTTCGGCCTTACTAGAGGAGTTTGATAAAAAAATTTGGTTGGCCGTTTTGTTGAAAAACGGGAGGATTCGTTTTTGCTCCTCTCTAAGTCTAAACCTCATTTGGAGTGTTCCGAAATGCTCAAATATCATCTACATACCTTTATTGAAGTTTCCAAATGTGTCGGGTAAGAGGAAAGCCGACAAAACTAAATCCGTAAAAACGGATACCGCGAGTGGCGCGCTTGGCCACGCGTACTAGACAGGCGTGCCCATACCCACCAGTTTGACAAAATAGTTTTTAACGGATTTGGCTACCATTTGTTATTTTACGTTTTGCGAACGTTTATTTATCATTGTTAAAACATAAAGGAGATCCTAGAGAATGTTTCACCAACAATCTCCCCCTTTTTGATGATGACAAATAAAATTTCGAAAAGCAAATAAAATTACAAAGGTAGCAAAGATGAAGACCGTCGTTGATGTAGCTTGCGTCTTGATCTTGGCCTTGTAATTTATTGAAGCAAGACCGCCGTTGATGTAGCTTGCGTCTTGATCTTGGCCTTGTAATTTGGTGAATCTTGAACATTGTCTTCACCTAATGAGCCTTACATAACATTTCTACTTCTCCGTAAGCTATAGCTCTTTGCTTCCGTAATTGCTAGTTATACTAGCTTTCCACCCCGATCTATAAGTATCTTGCTCTTTGCTTTCCTTCCCCCTTTTGTCAAATCAAAAAGGCGGGATCTTAGGCTTTTATTGAAAGGTTGATATCTTTATAGAGATAGAAAGTGGATATCAATGCATGTGCTCCCCCTATATCGTTGCTTCCCCTTGTTCCAAGGCGGGGATCCATGGGTCAAGAACATTGCCTTCGAGGTGTTCTTGGCCACACCTAGCAACAAGCAAACACAAAACAACACAAGCAACAAACATATACACATGTTTAAGTCCAATATGGGTTAGTTTACCATTTGGAAACTTGGAAACATGGATGAGTACAAATGTGATTATTTTGGACTTTATTCATTCATAACATATTTTGACATGTATATGTATAGTTATTCATGACTCTAATTACTTTTTGTTTAGCATGATAGAAATGATAAACACGTAAGCAAAATACATATTATTGAGTAACACACAAGTTCAAGATTTAGGGTTACAACCATATTGAATACTTTCAAAGTATTCTACTTCTTAAGATTATCCTTCGATCCTTCCTTCCCTATGTCGTTCTCAATGACGCAACTCATGTTGGTAGCAACGGCTAGCATGAGTTTTATTGCCTCATTAATTGATGAGAATATATCCCTATTTTCCTCTCTAAGGTCTTTGATTGAGTTGATTATTTCTATTATGTTTTCACAACAAATAGAGAATTCACACTCAATGTGATTTGGGCTTAGGGGATTCCCTATCTCATCTAAAATCTTATCTTCCCCGATCCCTCTTATTAGAGGAGTGGGAACCAAAGTGTTGTCATTCCTAGTCCTTATTTCCTCACTTAGAGTTTGAGGAATGACCATACTATCACCTTCATCTTCTTCATCATTAAGGTACAATTCCTCATGTGAGTCATTACTTGAGTTTTCAAGCATCTTACGATCAAGCACATTGTTGGGACAACCAATTTGGTTGTCCAGAAGCACCATTCTTTTCCCTTGAATTTGTGAGTAAAAGTGTTACTTTCTTCTTTTTCTTGCTAGATCTTTCTTGAGATGATTTGAGATTTGTGTTTTAAATCCTTTTAAACATGATTATGTTCCTTGAAGTTTGATGGTTAAGCACTTTATTTTATGGATATTAGATCTAATCTATGACATATGTACTTATTATTCTTGTTTGAGAATTGTGCTTTGCTTGTTGTTTTAGTTGAGATTAAATAATTTAAGTTACACAAACTAGCTCCTACAATTATGCATGCATGCACAATGATTTATTTTAGCCATACATGATACTTCTATTGTGGTTTGCGGTGTAGAGATCCTTAAACAAAATTTTAGATTTTTAGAAATGATAACTTTATTTTCATTGTGTTACAAAGAGAATACTTAGGATCTCGGATGAGTGGTCCAAGTTATCAAACCTAATTCAATGTGTATTTTAATCCTTTTTGGATATTTTACACATGTTGGACACATAATCTATTATACAATATCAAAGTGTTGCAAAGTATAATATCTCAGAATTATAGTCGATGTCTGTGTAGACAATGATAATTATTAACGCAACAAAAGTGTAATAGTGAATTAATTCCATATTTTCTCGACTGAGATAAGCTAGTATTAATCATGTTTATTCTTTGTGTATTTTAGTAAGCTATGCAATACCATACCAAATTCTATCTTAAAGAATTCTCTTTAACTACGTTAGTAGTTTGTATGTTTGCATAAAGTTCTTTTCTTTTCTTTTCTATCCTAATACACATATCATCATGCAATCAACACATAAAATGAACAAGTTGACACAAATGCAACATTTTCATCACAAGGGTGAGTTGCGATCCAAAGTGATTTTGTTAATGAATTTGTCTATTTAATCTTTCATGTCAATCATGGGAATAGAGCATGCAATGTTGCAAGTAAGTCAAATTCACATATTTAAATATGTGAGGCGATGATTACCACAATATTAAAAAGATGCAGATCAAATTTCTTGTTCATAACACATAGGTTTGACATGTAGAATCTGAGATAATGTCAACCATAGTTTGAATAATGCATTGACATATATCCTTCATCTTGTTAAAACAACAATGTTGCTCAACTTCCATGCCTTTCATATAAGTCATAACACATTGCACATAAGCACATAAGCTCTAAGAGCACAATTATCTCTAATAGGGTATGCAAGTGACCTCTAAACTTCTATCCATACTCTCGACCCCTCACTTACTCAAATCATTATCCTATGATGCATGTCAACCATGAACAACCTAAACTAGACTCGTGCAATTTGGACTTTGGAAAATGTCATTATGAAAATCCTAAGCTTGTTTAGTCTTAGACCTAAGTGTCCTTTCATTCAACTCACCTATTACTTGTTCTGTTGGATAACCTCTAGCTTCTTTTATACTTTTAGGATAGCCTTCATCCGAAACATTAACTTGTAATAACGACGACCCATTGAGATCTTGAAGTATGGGTCAATTAATCCTCCCATCTTCTACCGAAGGAGATGACTTGGGCTCGAACAAGCTCTCATCAAAGGTAACATTGAGAGGTTACTCAATTCTCATTGGTTCCTTATTAAGCACTATGTATGCTTTACTAGTTTAAGAGTATCCTAAAAACACACCTTCATACGACTTTGGGTCGAACTTTGGTGAGATGTACTTTGTTTAAGTATAAATACTTACAACCAAAGACCCTAAAGACTCTAATGACGGCTTCCTATTTCTAAGGATTTCGTAGGGTGTTTTATTAATGAATTTTCTAATATAAACCTTATTAAATATGTAAGTTGTCGTATCCAATGCATGTCACCAAAACTTTTATGGAATGGATTGCTCGTCTAACATATCACAACTCGTCTTTCTTAACTTACGATGCGTTCTTTTAACAATCTCACTTAATTGAGAAGTGAACGGGCCCGACAAGTTATAAGACATTCCATGTTGTTCATAAAAGCTCCTAAATTGCAATTTATCAAATTTACTACTATGATTTGTTACAATTGAAACAATAGAACAATCATGTAGGTTTTCAAGCCTTTTACACAATATTTTAAACTTTTCTAAGACATCATCCTTAGAATCTACAAACACAACCCAAGTGTAGTTTAAGTGATCATCTACAATCATTAAAGTATAGAAGTAGTCTTCGTAACTTTGAATTGGATATAGACCAAACAAATCTAAGTGTAACAACTCTAAAACCCTAATAGTTTACACTTCATTCCTAGTCCTTGATGTCATAATAAGCAGAAAATGTGCATGCGGCAACCCACGTTTCTGGAACTCGACAAATAAACATGGGCAGCTACCTCTCCGAGAATATCCTCTTAAATAACAACTTCTTAACATCTTCTACCTTGGCCCTAAAAACCCTTGCAACCATATCAGGACGATTAGAAAAAACACTGGTACATAAGCCAAAGACTCATACCCAATGAAGCAGAAGAAACAATGGTATATAAAACTCATACCCACTGTAGCAGGGGAAAGAAAATAAACAATGGTATATAAGCGCAGTATCCACACCAGTGAGACAAAAATTGTTACTTCAAAGAGTATGGATGACAACTCAGATCTGCTTCATCTACATGTGGCATGCAAATACCACATGTGAAAACAAATATTTCCCATGAAAGAGGAAAATAAAGATGATCTACAATACCATAGTTTCGGTCTAACATTTAAGTTTCTTACAAAGCTAACAAAGGTCACCCTGGCAGGAATTGGAAGATATTTTAGAACCTCTGTTTCACAATCCTCCAAGTCCTCCAATTCATTAACCATTTTGTGGCGATAACCTTTCATAAAATTATCATACTGTATTAATCAGTATCGGTGGTCTATGAAACTCTACGGACATCAATTATTGGGTTAACTAAAAAGTTAAGTGTAACTCATTTTTCTTTTATCGCACTTATTTATAAGAACAAAAGAGGAAGTTAGTGAAATCTGCTTAGACACAACCTAATGGCCCAGCAAATCAGCCAATAAAATAAAATTTAAAGTCAAAAAGATAAGTTCAAACACCAAAAGTGAAGCGTGATATATCAAATTCGAAAATATTTGTTTTGCAAAAATAACTAAATACTCAATGACTACAACTTACAACGAAAGTTAAGCCTAATACATATATCACTTACAACTATATTTTGAATCATATAACCGATACGAAAAACCAAATACTAATATGACATCATATAAATATACCGACCTATAATTTTGAAGTTTGTTGCAATAAATTTAATAACCTTATCCAATTCCCAATAAATACATCCTAATTGCTTTTCTTCATATTGAACTTACCTCATATTCTAAATAACTTTTCATTTTTTAAAAAGTACTAAAACATAGAAAAAATAGCTGCAAGAACATGGAAATATAAATTACTAAAATACAAACATGAATAAAAGAACACAATATTAAACACATACTTACGATTAACAATAACAACATGCTACTTTAATTACAAAAATAAAAAAAATCACTGACATAGAATATCAGTATCAGCATACATTTGCCAGATAAAAGATAAACCTTATGAACACTTGCATATAGATTAAAGATAAATCACTCACATAGAATATCAGTATCAGCATACATTTTCCTGATAAAAGATAAACCTTATTAGCATACTTTAGCCCGATAAAGACGAACCTAAAATGGAATATCAACAATATGGATATTTTTTCGGACGTTTATATATTGATGAGTAATCATCATAAGCAACACTTGCATCTGTTGTTCCAAGTTCACTAATGTTACTTTCAACTCCATATAAATCACCAACACGTCTTTTATTGTACATGTCAAAAACATTTTTCATATCTTTTATCTCGTCTAATGTAACGGCATCATTAACATCAGCACCAACTCTAGGTTTGACAGCGTCAGCTATTTTTATGTTCATATCTAGAACAACTGCTTCATTATCTTTTTCCATTACTTCTCGTTTGTCTTCACAATCACATAATGAGATATTCTCGCTACATATCAAGTTCATCAATTTTCGTTTCTCTTTTTCGATAAATATATCAACATGTATTAAATAATACATTTTTATTCATAGATGTATCTGTTGCAATTAAAAATTATATATATAATACACATACCTCATTATCAAAAATATCCATATCTATAAATCCCCCTGGGTTCTACAAGTGATAATAAAATTGTCAGGTAGACACAAACATTATATATTATATTACCAAAAGTATAATAAAAATTTGTATATAAACCTTCTTATAAAATGAATTAATCACTTCTTGTGCCGTTGCCATTCTAATGAATGTCATCAAATATTCGTCCTGAAACTACAAACATAGTTTTTAATGAGTGAATAATTCATACAAAATTATACAAATATAATAATAATAAACCTTTTCTGTATCATGATGTGAAATATCCCGCATTCAATATTCAGTAACACTTTCAATATCTACTTTTGATAATGTATTATCCATTTCAGCATGGCTACAAGTTTCAAAAAAAGATGATGTTTTTTCCAGTTGATCTTCAAACACAGTTTGAAACTTTCATTGGAACTTTTATATCATATGAAGGTGAAATCATATTGATTAGAATGATAAATGAAGTTTGGAATCCTATAGTTTATATGGATGATACTACCAAATGTAAAAAATAATAATTATATAGCACATCAAATAACTGTTCTCGGGAAAATTTCAAATCTAATTATATTTAAATTTAATCGAATATTACTTATGACGATTTTAATTTTTAGATACAAAAACTAACTACTGAAAATAAATCAATTATATGTAGTACCATGATGTGGTCATTTTTCAACACATCAAATAAAACCCTCAAATATATTATATATAATTATAGAAAATACATATACGTATACGTAAGCTAAGTATCATACAAATTATTCTTAGGAAAGAATAAAAAGTAATCAACACGGGTATCGTTTTCCTCGGCGAGAGTTGATGGAAATCTACATTCAAGATGTAAATCGAGCTTGATTGTCATTTAAGTTTTTGGTTTTGGTTTTAAACTATTTTTATACTAAAAATTAAACTAATATTAATCCTAAGATTTAAAACTACAAGATTATTCTAAAATTGATCTAAAAGATATAAATGACAAATATGCTTGCTAAGTGATGTGAAAAGTTCATCAAGTGTGAATTAAGGTTTATTAACGAATTATAATTCTTAGAAAATATAATTTTCTCACAATGTTGGTTTATTTTGAAAACGATCTCTTAAAAAGAAAATAATTACTAGATATTTAGTTTGACTATTTCTCCGGATTTTGCCCTTTAAATTATTTAAACCACAAATCTAAATAATCAAAAATTATTAATTAATTAAAGCTTTTTCAAATCCACACTTAATTCCCAATTCACAGTTTCACTTAACAAGCACTAATTAAACTACTCGCTACTCATAATAATCAAATAAAAGCAAAACATTTTTATTCTAAGCTACACTAATGTATTGAAAAATGATAGAAAATGAAACCGAATTGAAGAGCCGCAAATAAACAAAAACCTCCCAATTTAATAAGCTAAAGAAAATAATCAAATTCTTTCTAGCTTACTAAATCCTTAAGCTCCACGCCTCATGAGTTGACCGGCACCGTCGAGTCAAACAAACATGAACAAACTGTTAACATATAAACAGTTTATAAGAATTCAAATTTTGCAATAACATCAACCACTAAGCCCAATAACTACTTTCTACACAGCCTAATAACCAATTGCAAAACTAAAATGGGCCTGAGATCCGATTAACACATAAGCACAACTATAAATTTTCACAAAAGGTTTCCTAACAGTTTAACTAATAAGTTGACTATGCCTTTCAAAAATAATTTGACTAAACAATTTTAAACTTATTTTGATCATCAAAATTTACTTCTTAATAAGCTAAAACGAAAATGTTATCTAGAACCGTCTTAAGCAAAATCATCATTAAGCAACCCGTAGCGTTAATGAGCACTTAGGGATAAGCCGTTTGAACATGAATCTAAATGAGATCTAATAAAACTAGATGAGATCTAACTAAAATAAGCACTAACCGAACAATAAGCTCAACAAAAACTGAAATAATAAAACAAAATAAGCACTAATCATAAGCTAACTCAAACTGATTTTGAATCGAATCTAAGCAAACGAAACATAATTAATCTAACTAAATAATCAAAAAGCTAAAACTAATAAGCCGAATGAAAATTTAAGCTAAACCACAACCAAATAAGCTATATGAAAGCTTATTCAAAATCATGAAATAAGCTGGAAAAAAAACGATTAGCTAAAACAGATTAAGAAAATAGCTTAAGCTTGATAGCTTATTTGCCGTGACTTATAAAAGAGATTACAAGATCTAATCACATAAGCTATGAGATAGCTTATTTAAGTAGCTTATAAGATCTATATAAGTTGAGAAATAAGCCAGAATTAGGCTAAAGAAGGGAAAGCTTATTTGAAAAAAACTTAAAGAAAAGAAAAGAGAATTAAGCACTTTAGAAGTAAAACAAACATAACCTTCAATAAACAAACATAACCTTCAATAAGCTAATAATAAGCTGCTACAAAATTTTACTAAGCTATTACAATAAGCTCAAAATGAACAATAAGCTAAAACTAAATTTTAATAAGCTAAAAAGTTGAGAGAAAAGTGAAGAAAAAAAAATCTAAATCTAATCCCCTTAGTGTGAGGGAGCGAGTTAGCTTTTATAGGACTCCAGGGGTAAGAAGTGAAAAATCATCATAACCGCCACAAAATAATTGGCCAATCATT
>BQNB010094301.1:0-26153 GCA_026074375.1 Tanacetum coccineum | reverse complement strand
TGAATCTATTTTTCCGATATGTAGGTCTGACCACTTTAGTTTTTTATAAAAATGGGGTCAAATGGTCAATACATTGACAAGTATCAAAGCTGGGATATTCCCAGATTAATATAGTATCGGGAAAATGGTCGTATCTCCTAAACCGTAAGTCCGTTAAGGCCGATTCAAACGTCAAAATCTAAGTTAGTCAGTCCTCTACATGTTTTTGGATTATACCAACAATGACTTCAATACAACTTTAGGAGTTATAATCAAATGAAATTTGGTGTGCAGTTTTTGACAACTTTTACCGTTTATTTTCTAGTAAATTCATCGGGTATCGTAACGACAAGTGCCACCCAGGAAAACAAAGCTAAGACATAGATCTATATCACTAAATTCTTATCTAGCCACCACATCCATAAATGTTTCCATAATACCTCTACAAGTTACTGATCAAATTCTGTCTAAAATCAAATGTTACAAATCAACTTTTTTCCAATTTTCTTGCTCCAAATATTTACGTACAATGCTAATTATTTTACAATAAATACATAAAGTATAGAATATATAATACATCTCAGAAAAATACGTAAAGGATATAAATAATTTACAAGGAAATTAAAAAGAAATAAATGAAACAATTATCCTTACAAAAAGAAGAAAGTGATGGAGATTATAACAATGATCAACCCAAAGTCTTCCACTAGGAATTTAACCTTTCCAAATACACTTGCAATATCCCTTTTAAACCATGAATAACATGCACTATAACTCTTTAAACACTTCAATGTAACCCTTGAATATAATGCTTACGGGGATGTCTTGTTAAGATTATAACTTAAGAACCCTAACTAGCTTCTTAAACCCTTCAACTCTTAGATTATTAATTTGAAATTTTTTTGCACCAAGGAGCCAAGGAGAGCAAGGAGGAGATTTTTTTTGAAGAACTATGAGAAAAGTTAGAAATGGAATGGATGTATCATTTCTAGACATGCTACTAAAATCAACATGTGTCCTTCTAATGCAAGATAATCGGACACATATGAGAGAAAATACCACATGGACTTATCCCTGTGGACCTCTACAACCTACAGACAACACCCATAAATATAAAATAAAACACACCTTGTCATCCCTCCGCCTATAATATCATTAATTGTCACCTCTATCCCACTTCCATCATAAATCAACAAAACCCTATAGATACTATAGTGACCCCCCAGTGTATGTCTCATATGTAAATCTATGTCTTTGTCTACATATATAACTAACCCCACCCAAAACCAAACCCCCCCATATTGTGTTGTCCTCCTCAACTATCCTTCCACCCTTACTGAAATACCACCCACCCCCCCCTAAACCTCCCCTCAAACCCCTCATACTGTGCCCACCAACCTCCCCAATCCCCATCTGTGTGCCCTCTGACTAGTTGTGCTTCTCTTACTATTCTCAACTCACTATTCCCACCTTGTCTGTCACCACCCTCTCGCACAATAAATGTCTACCCTACATACCACCCCATCAAATCACAAATATTTTCAAATACTATTGTGGTAATCTATCTCACGCATAATTTTATACCATCCACTGAAATGACACTGTGTATCACCCCCCTTATGTCTAGTCATACCCCAACTGTACACAACACTGTACACCTAGACAATCTATCCCTACACTGTCTCTGCCACATCACAGCTCGTCCAATTCAATCGTGTTTGTACAAAATCACACCACCACGTACACCTACCATACTACCCCCGTCACCCCGCTCATCATCCCCCCCCCCCCCCCTTATCAGTCAGGCTGCAAACCATCTAGAGAACCACCCCATCACTCTACCACCTCCTATAACACCAAATCACGAATACAGTTCGTACACAATATCAAAATTCCTTTCTTTCCCACACAATCCAATGTATTCCTA
The DNA here is from genome assembly GCA_026074375.1 of Tanacetum coccineum. Lineage (NCBI taxonomy): Eukaryota > Viridiplantae > Streptophyta > Magnoliopsida > Asterales > Asteraceae > Tanacetum > Tanacetum coccineum. Next base: position 24,247 of record BQNB010094301.1, on the reverse strand, counting down.
CCACACAATACCACCCCCCCCCGCAAGCGCGTTTCGCCTGACGTCCTATGAGGTCTGACCACTTTAGCAATAAAGACAACGACGGACCTCATCCTCAACGTAACTATCTCTATTGTAAGTCACCTCTCCCCCACTGTCCGATTTACTCTCCCGTAGACACTCAACATATAAAAAGACAAATAAGTAACATAATAAAATATATGAGAGCAGTATGAGCGAGTGCATACGCACCTAAACCCAACATCCTCCATGAGATACTTTGTTGAATCCTTATAAACGATAGGTCAGTCACCGTCATACTCAGTTCCTGCTGTAATGTGGAAGCTCTGAGATCCATCTAGAGTCCATTCTCGTTGTGAGGTCGATGTCTGTGTGTATTGTTGGCCAGAATTGTTGTGTTCGAGCGTGTGATCGTGTTGGCTCCGTGTGTCATATAGAATCCGCGTGCCGCTTATCACCACTGTCGGCCTCATGTGTACATCAACGTACAAGCTATATGCGAGCATAATGTGTCAGAAGATATACATCTATGAGACCAGACTATTATGACCGACGTGATTAACCGGAAGAGATTAAAGCTAACGCATGGTTACCCAATGTTGGCTGTGTTCTGTGTGACGCTTGCTGATAGAGATCTGTTTGAATAAGTGGGTATTTTTGGGGCTAACGGGTAAAAACGTAAAATATTATAACAGTTTAGGCGTAACCACGAATAGTAAACGTAAATGATAAAATGAAATTACAAAATATGGGATACTTATGTAAAATAATAAAATACGTAGTGCACGTTGACGGATATTTAATCTAAATCCGGGTTCACGTTTAATAAACGTTTTACTACGAACGCGAGATAACCTATCCGGTTAATCGTAAAAAGTAAATTTTTTAATCAAAGTAAAAATAAATAATGAAAGTATAGATTTAAATAATGACCTGGAATTTATGAATGGCTACAGTCACCTCCCGTTAAGGGAACTCTGCCCCCAGAGTTCAACATGTTCCTTTAGCTGGTAGGACATTCGGGAAGAGGTGAGGGTACTTGCTTCTGAATTGGTCTTTACACTCCCATGTGAATTCTACTCCTCGCTTATATTTCCAACAAACTTTAACGATTCAAATCCTTCTTCGCTTTAGTTTCTTTACTTCACGTTCCGTGATCTCAACAAGCTCTTCTACAAAGTGTAATTTGTCGTTTATCTTGATTTCTTCTAGTGGCACTTGTAGGTTTGCATCTGCTAGGAACTTCTTGAAATTTGACACCTGAAACGTATCATGAATATTGCTTAACTCTTGAGGTAGTCTTAGTCGATAAGCTATGAGGCCAATTCGCTCAACAATTTTGAATGGTCCCACATATCTTGGTGCCAGTTTCCATTTCTTACCGAAACGTACCACTCCTTTCCAAGGTGATACTTTGAGTAACACTCGATCGCCGACATTGAACTCAAGGAGTTTATACCGGTTATCAGCGTAACTTTTCAGATGATCTCATGTTGTCTTAAGCCTCTCCTTTATTTGCATTATCTTTTCGGTAGTTTCCTGAACAATTTCCGGGCCAATTAACTGACTCTCTCCAACTTCTGGCCAAATAACGGGTGATCTACAATTTCGCCTGTACGATGCTTCGAACAACGCACACTTAATGCTTGAATGATAACTATTGTTATAGGAAAACTCAACTAAGGGAAGATGAGTATCCCAACTTCCTCTAAAATTGATAACACGTGCTCGGAGCATATCTTCTAGGGTTTGGTTAGTACGCTCACTCCGACTATCGGTTTGAGGATGGTATGTCGTACTCATATTCATTAGTGTTCCCAACGCCTTTTGAAGTGTCTGCCAGAATCGTGATGTGAATCGGCTATCACGATCAGATATGATAGACACATACACACCGTGCGTTGCTACAACTTCGTTGATATAAATCCTTGCCAACTTCTCCATGTTATAATCTTTGCAAATAGGTAGGAAATGAGCAGACTTGGTCAGTCTGTCTATAATAACCCAAATCGCATCATACCCACTACTACTTCTGGGTAGTTTTGTGATCAAATCCATGGTTATCTTCTCCTATTTCCACTTAGGAATCTCTAGTTGTTGAAGTAATCCTTAGGGCTTCTGTGTTCGACTTTAATTTATGAACATGGCAGACACTTGCTAACGTATAGTGCGATGTCCTTTTTCATTCCTAGCCACGTAATACATCTTATCCGCTCCCAGATGTACAGAATACTTTGAGGTATGAGCTTCGTCCATAATCAAGGTTCTTACATTGCTTGACGATGGATTCCAGATTTGGTCCATGAAATATAATCCAACATCATTCCTTCTTTCGAACTGCTTATCCAACCCTCACAACATTTCTGCTAGGGCATTGAGGTCCTTAGAAGCTTTGCTCCGTGCATCCAATTTTTGTCTTGATGCTTGAATAGATCATCATGATCATAGCACGTACTCATCTTGGTTTGATCCTTTCCTTTCTACTCAACGCGTCCGTTACTACATTCGCTTTACCAGGGTGGTAACAAATTTTGCAGTCGTAGTCGCTGAAAAGCTCAATCCATCACCTTTGGCGCATGTTTAATTCTTTATGATCAAATATATGCTGAAGATTTCTATGATTATTGTAAATAACACTCTTTGTCTCATACAAGTAATGTCTCTAGATTTTAAGAGCGAATACTACTACGCCCAACTCCAAGTCATGTGTGGTGTAAATTTTCTCATGTACCTTAAGCTGCCTAGATGCATACGCAATCACCTTTCCTCTATGCATCAACACACACCCGAAACCTTGTTTTGACGCATCATAGTAACCCATAAAGTCGTCTGGTCTATCGGGAAGTGCCAATACTAGAGCATTACATAGTTTCTCCTTTTGTGTCCAGAAAGCTTCTTCTTGTTTATCACCCCACTCAAACTTCTTATTCTTTTGATTCAATAGAGTGAGAGGTTTGGCGATCTTAGAAAAGTTTTTGATGATTCTCTGATAATATCCCGCTAATCCTAAATAACGAACGAATTTCTGTTGGTGTTTTGAGAGCCTTCTAATTCTTCACCAACTCAATCTTTCTAGGGTCCACATGAATACCATTGTTGCTAACCATGTGCTTGAGGAATTGCACCTCCTATTGCCAAAATTTACTTTCTTTAAATTTGGCGTACAACTTCTTTTTCCCGAGCAACTTTAAGATTATCTTCAGGTGGACTTCGTGCTCTTCCTTTGACTTTGAATATATCAAGATATCATCGATAAACACAATGAGAATTTTATCCAGGTAGGGTTTACAAACGCGGTTCATTAGGTCCATGAAAACCGCTGGCGCATTTGTCAATCCAAAAGGCATAACCGTGAACTCGAAATGTCCATATCATGTTCTAAACGCGGTTTTCGAAATGTTAGTATCATGTACTCTTAGCTAATGGTAACCCGAGCGAAGGTCTATCTTGGAAAAATAACATGCACCTTGCAACTGTTCGAACAATTCATCAATCCTAGGGAGAGGATAACGATTCTTTATGGTCAGCTTGTTCAACTCATGGTAATCTATGCACATTCAAAACGCACCATCCTTCTTCTTGAAAAATAATACAGGTGCTCCCCATTGAGAATGACTAGGTCGAATAAAACCCTTATCTAGGAGTTCCTTGAGATGATTAGCCAATTCTTGCATTTAGAAGGTGCCAATCGATATGGCGATCTTACCACTAGCATCACTCCAGGAATTAAGTCTATGCGGAACTCTACTTCACGCGTAGGGGGTAATCCTGATAGGTCTTCAGGAAATACTTCGGGGAAATCGCGAACAATTGGAATGTCTATGAGTTTCTTTTCGTCAGTCTTCATACACGAAAGCTGATTCTAATCTTTTTTCGGTCGTTCTCTATGAACTTCAAGTGTTTCACCATTCGGTAACGGGATGCAACTTATCTTTTCGTAACAAATGATTTCTGCCCTGTGGTTCGATAACCAATCCATGCCTACTACTACATCAAAACTCCTAGTTCGATTGGTAGAAAGTCTATTTTGAACGGATGATTTAATAAATTCAAAGTGCAACCACACAGGACGGTGTTAGAGCCTACTACTTTTCTATTAGCTAATTCTACATCATAACTAGTGTCTAGTGTAGAAGGAGCAATATCAATCAAGGTACTAAAAGTAGTAGACACAAAACTTTTATTGGCACCCGAATCAAATAAAATACTAGCATAGTGATTGTTGAGTGGAAATGTACCCGTAACCACATTTGGTTCTTGTTGAAGTTCCCTGGTCTTTATAACATATGCTTTTACATGAGCACCCCCATCTTGCTAATATTTCTTGTTGGGACATTTGTTCCTATAATATCCTTTCTCCCCGCACCCATAAAACGTGGCTACCTACTGCGTATTGCTACAAGTGGCGAGAGTCTTACCTCTGTAGTCTTTGGTTTGATGACCTACCTTTTGGTATATTCTACACTTAATTGTGCAATGACCAGTATGATGCAGCTTGCATCGGTTGCATAATGGTTAGTTTTCAGTATAACCCCTTCCTTCACCTGAGGCAACAACATAAGCTTTAGCAGCTTCTTGTCTTCGGTTTTGTGGGTGGTGGTAGGTGTTGTTGCATTTGTTGTTGTTGTTGTTACCTCTCTGCTGGTCTTCCCACTTCCTCTTGTTGCTCTCACTGATTCTTGCTGCTTTAGCTCATACCACTTGATCCATTAAATTGTGAGCCATAAGAATAGCCTCACGTGCGGTAGCAAACTTAGAAAATGCTACATTTCCCTGAATTCTTTTTGGAAGTCCCAAAATGTAATGCTCAATCTTTTTATACTCAGGTGTAACCATGGTAGGACACATCACAGCTAACTCATGGAAATGGTTGGTATATACCGTAATATCATCTCCTTTCATAGTTAGACTCTATAGTTCTTGTTCCATCCTTTGTAACTCATTCCTTGGACAATATTCATCAGTTATCAACTTTTTAAATTCCTCCGAGTGAGTTAAGTAAGCATTATCAATACCCACAGAGTGAATATGATCATTCCACTAGGTCAAAGCACGACCCTCTAGAGTGCAAGTTGAGAACTTAACCCTGTCCTCATCAGAACATTTTCTAACCTGAAAAACTGATTCTAACTTTTCGAACCATCTGCTCAGTCCGACTGCACGTTTAGTTCCATTAAACGTATGAGGGTTGCAATTCAAAAAGGTTTTGTAAGAACACCCACATACTTCAGGTGTAAAATTTCCTCCAGCATTGCCTCCTGCTGGCTCGGCACCTCCGGCTCCAGCCGGTCTGGCACCTCTGGCTCCAGCTAGTCCAACACCTTCGGCTCCAGCCGCATTGGCCCGATTTGCCTCATAATCTGTAATTTCCGCTGCCACTCGGTCAGCAACGAGTCAATTGATAGCATTGTGATTCGTTCTCCTTTGTGGCATGATTCTATCAACAACACAAAGACATAATCTAATAAGAATCCGTATGATATCCAAGATCGAGATACATAATAAAAAGCAAGGATTTCAAGATCAGGATCCTACCCAGGATCATTTTTGTCTTTGCAAGATCAATATCGTAAGATCAGACCGGGATCGTAAGATCCTACTATAATGTAATTTTCTTGATAGTCTTTGTAATATTATACAAATCTACAAATAGTTATATATCATAAACATAAAAATATAAGACTGTTTCATAGAAATGTTGTCCTAAATTATGATTATGAAATGTTTAAGAAGATTAACACGTCGTTTTCTTTTAATTCTATATAACACAACCCATAAATTTATAGTTTTTAGTTTGTGGTTTGAAAAATGTAAGATTAGATCATAGTAGATCTTAAGATCCTATGGTCAAGATGGGGATCCTATAAGATCTTAAGCTTGCAAAGATCCTATGTAAGATCCGGATCGTTTTTAATTTGTAGTATTGTAAAATCGTAAGATCCTAAGATCAAGACCGGGATCTTGACAACCATGATAAAAATAATGAGATAGAATGGTAATATAAACAACCATGACAACAAATGATACATCATAAAGCAACATAATATTCATTACACAACATAAGTTTTTACATAAGCTGTGATGCTTTACAAAATATGATCATACAAGTACAACCGATAACATAACATCTACTAACCGAGACTGTCAGTTTAGTAGGAATACAAAAGTCCTATGCTAAAAATATAAACTAATCTACTAGGAACCATCTGGTGGTCCCTGCGACCTTGATGGTCGAGCATCCCCATACACAGCCAACACATCAATACTCTCGGTCGGGCGTGCCTCCATGACCTCTCTCCCAAACATCTCTAACTGGATCATAGATATCCATACTCGCATAATATACAAGTCCATCTCAATCTTGTCTCTATCCATCGCTGCTAAGGTAGCACTAATCTAAGCTGAATCCAAAAGGGTCTTTAGCCTCTGGATCTTCTCTCTGTCTCTGGCCCTATCCTACTCAACCTATAATAACCTAGCCTCGGCAGTTTCTGCATGAGCCTGCAGTGCTATAACATCATACTCAACTTATCTGTGGCAAGCTCTATAAAAGCAATGTCAACATCAAAGGAATCCATGCACCTTCGTACTCAATCAACCTAGTACGAGCAGTGGCAATCTCAGTCCTGCGAGTCTTCATACCTCGTGTCAAAGTCCTAACACTGCCATGTAGTGCCTCAGTATCCTGTCTCAGTCTCCTCAACTCATGCTCTAGGAGATGTGGTAGAGTTGGAGTTACCGATGAGAGTCCTCCAATCTCGAATGTGCTACCAGACGGTGGCACCCATAATGTACTGTCAGTAGTGACTGGAGCTACAAAATCAAAGTCAAATAAGGTCTCTGGTAAAGGTGGTGGTGTCAAAGGTGGTAACCCAACAGGTGAAGCAACTACAAGACGTATATCCATCTCCTGATCATCATCAATGTCCATCTTTGGATCCTCCTCGGGATCCTCCTCAATATCCAACTCCGGATCATCCTCTATGTCGAGGGCTAGGTCGTCACTAGGAAAACCAAACACATGGTCAGGAGATAACGGCTCTGCCATAATACTCTAAATAAATGTGCATAAATGGTAAAAAAAATTAAGTATTTATATAAATTAAATAGTAATGCTTTTATAAATAGGCATAAATAATTGGGAATAGTCAATATTTATATATATTATATATAAATTACTTTTATATAAATAAGAAGCGATAATTACGAGGATAAGTGTAAGAAATCAAAAAAATGTCAAGTGTTTATATAAATATCCTTTATATAATACCAATAGTGATGCTATAAATATAACAGCATTAGCATTCAGGAAGTATAAGCGCACGTATAGTTGGGAAAGGACAATAAGGGACTCCAAAAAAGTTTAAACATTACATAACATTTTTTAATGGAAAGTTTTATCAAATAATAATAAGATGCAGACTTTAAAATATCCGTGTGACTTCCATCCGAGTTAATACCTTAAGGACCTGAGATAAAACATGCTAAAATGATCAACAAATAATGTTGAGTGAAATTCATAAGTTTTATAAGTAAAGTAGTGGACCACAAGATTTTAGTTAAAATTGACTAATGAAACACATTCAATAGTCGAAAACATTTATTATTACCCTAAGCTCATGACACCAAACCTTAACGCTACATGCAAATCCTATCCATATTTGTGCCCCGGGAATTGATGTTCTACCAAAACACCTAGGTAATACTTTAAATGTTAAATGTGTCCGTTTGACATGATATTAGTTGTTGCATACCCGAATAGGGATTGTCAGTTCCAATAGATCTATTCACAACATTCACGTTTACTTCACAAAAAGTAAATAACGGTTCATGATATAGGAGACTTAATGGCGGTAGTGGTACTTAGGCAATAATAATTCAGGCATAGCATATAGTTTAAACACTTGCGTCCATATGTAAAAATAGCATGTATCTCCCTCAAGGAGTTTATAAAACATTTAATAAGTAAAAATGGGGCTATGAACTCACCTTTTAGCGATACGATAAAAGATAACGGAAATAAGTGTCAGAAGTCAGGAAAAATCCAAGATGCAACCTAAAAATTAATGTCACGTCTTAGGATATAAATATTACGTAAAATAATTATAAATATTTTTTTATAAAGTTTTTATATAAATTTAGCATTGTACTTTGAGTTTTTAAGTTTCATAAAACAATTGAGCCTAAATATGTCAAAGTTAAGTATTCGTAAGCCCAAACATGTGGGCTGTTAAATTTTTTAGATTTCATCCAACTTCATAAGCCTATATCTCCTAATCCGTAAATGGTCTTGATTTGGTTCTTACGTCTACGGAAAGGTGAATGAGTCTATTTTTCTGATATGTTGGTCTGACCACTTTGGTTTTTATAAAAATGAGGTCAAATGGTCAATACATTAAAAAGTATCAAAGCTGGGATTTTCCCAGATTACTATAGTCTCGGGAAAATGGCCATATCTCCTAAATCGTAAGTCCGTTAGGGACGATTCAAACGTGAAAATCTAAGTTAGTCAGTCTTCTACAAGTTTTCTGCTTATACCAATAATGAATTCTATACAAATTTTAGGAGTTATAATCAAATGAAATCTGGTGGGCAGTTTCCGACAACTTTTACCGTTTATTTTCTAGTAAATTCATCGGGTATTGTCATGACGAGTGCCATCCGAGAAAGTGAAGCTAAGACATAGCTCTATATCACAATATTTTTATCTAACAACCACAGTCTATATATTTTTCCAGAATACCTCTACAAGTTACTGATCAAATTATGTCCTAAATCAAATGTTACAAATCAACTTTTTACCAATTTTCTTGCTCCAAATTTTTATGTACAATGCTAATTCTTTTAAATTAAATACATAAATTATATAATATACAATACATCTCAGAAAATACGTAAAGGATATAAATAATTTACAAGGAAATTAAGAAGAAATAAATGAAACAATTATCCTTACAAAAAGAAGAAAGTGATGAAGATTATAACAATGATCAACCCAAAGTCTTCCACTAGGAATTTAACCCAACCAAATACACTTGCAATATCCCTTTTAAACCATGAATAACATGCACTGTAACCCTTTAAACACTTCAATGTAACCCTTGAATATAATGCTTATGAGGATGTCTTAAAAAGATTATAACTTAAGAACCCTAGCTAGCTTCTTAAACCCTTCAATATTTTGATTATTGATTAGCAAATGTTTTTCATGAATTTGGTGTTGTGATGGAGGAGGACGACACAAAGGAGCTAAGGAGAGCAAGGAGGAGATTTTTTTTGAAGAACTATGAGAAAAGTTAGAAGTGAAAATTGATGTATCATTTCTAGACATGCAACTAAAATCAACACGTGTCCCTTTAATGCAAGATAACGGGACACATATGAGAGCAAATACCACATGGACTTATCCATGATGTTTCCGTTTTCTATAAGGGTAAGAGGAGGAGGGGGTTGGTTAAATTTTTTATATAAATTTTGAATAAGTGGGTATTTTTAAAGCTAACGGGTAAAAACTTAAAATATTATAATAGTTTAGGCGTAACCACGAAGAGTAAACGTAAATTATAAAATTGAAATTACAACATATGAGATACTTATGTAAAATAATAAAATACGTAGAGCACGTAGACGGATATTTAATCTAAATCCGGGTTCACGTTTAATAAATGTTTTACTACGAACACGAACGAGAGATAACCTATCTGGTTAATCGTAAAAAGTAAATTTTTACTCAAAGTAAAAATAAACAATGAAAGTAAAGATTTAAATAAAGACTAGAATTTACGAATGGCTACAGGACGAATTCATGAAGGCTTCTTGTGATCATTTTTTAGATAGAGCATAAAGTTTTTTTTCCTGTTTGGGCTACCAGGTTGAACGACAACAAGGAGTAACATGTCGATAGAAAAGGGTTTCATCTTGAAGTCTTCGAATATTTGAGGTGTATCATCAAAGGTTTGAAGCTTTAAGGGTTTCTTGATTCTCATTTTTTTATCCAGGATAATGCGACAAAAAGAGATTCAAGTGTTTTGTTTGATTCTTAGTTTAAAGAAGATTTTGTTGGGTTTTATGTCACGTGAAAGACAAAGAAAACGACTACATCGGGTTCACGTGGTTAATAAGTAATAAGACATAAGTAGTTGGCTTTTTAGGAGAAAGAATTTCACGTGATACTTCCGGGTGGTGTTTATTTAAGTGGTTTTAAAGACTTGGCATCTAAACGTTCAAGTGCATAAAGATTTGGTAATTGTATAAAAGAGAATTACTTTGAAGTTTTTTTAACACAAGAGACTTTGTTGTTTTGTGATTGCGAGGGTTTTATCATAAGGTTAAACAAATCAACGAATGGATAAAGAATAAACCGGAAACCAAGTTTGACATCGAGAAATTTGATGGATCTAGTGATTTTGGATTATGAAAAGTCAAGATTCATGCATTATTCATCCAACATGGATGTGAAGCATCTATAGAGGTTTTACCCACGAATATGGAAGCTGAAGCGAAATCTATGCTAAATAAGAAAGGTTACAATACTATGAATTTGTGTTTAGGTAACAAGATTTTGAGAGAGGTTACCAGATAGATGACAGTGGCGGGATTTTGGACCAAGCTAGAGTCTTTTTACATGACAAAGTCATTCGCCAACAAGTTGTACTTGAAGACAAAGTTATATACATTCTACATGACGGCTAGACGAAGTTAAGTTTAATAAAATTGTTCTATGGACGAGAAATTTGAGGATGAAGATCATGCTTTTTTATTACTCTATTCTTTACCAACATCATATGTACTCTTTGTGGATACCATGCACTGTGGATGAGAAGCTTTCCTTTTGGAGCACGTGATGACCACACTAAATTTAAAGGAAATTAAAGAAAGGTCTAAGGAGAAAAGGGATAATGGTGAAGGGTTACACATGAGGGGAAAAACGGGTTCACTTCAATAAAGGGAAAGTCAATATTAAGTCTCGAGGTGGAAGATCAACTGTTATATTTGCCAATCTGAGGAGCACTTGTGGAGAGACCGTCTGAAGAATAGTCACAAGAAGTTAACATGTTTCATCAAGAAAGATGATCAACCAAGCTCTAGTGGTTTGAATTATGACGGTTCTGAGGTGATGATGGTGATGAGTGCAGGTTCTCTAGTAGATTGGATCATGGATTCAGGAGGTTCATGCTACATGACACCTATGTTAGATTTATTTTTTGAATTTCTAGAATGCGATGAGGGTAGGGCACTATTGGATGGCAACAAAGAGTGCAAGATTAGAGGTGTGGGCATGGTAATGTAGATCTAAAAGAGGGCCAGGTTTTTGTTACAAAATGTTAGGTGTATTCCCAAATTGAAAAAAAAAACTTGAACTCCTGCAAATAGGGATATATCGTAAAATTACAGTCGGGCAAGGTCAAGGTGATCCTTGATTCTAACGTTGTACTATCTGGAACCCAAAGGGATAATTGCGTATACTCTTTAGATGACCATGTAGTGGTAAGTAAGCTTAAAGCTTGTGTTGAGGAAAAATAATGTCTTGCGCAGGTTTGGTATAAACGACTAGGCGAGGTGGGACTACAAGTGTTGGAAAAGCAGGAGTTGTTTCACATCTAGGTAAGCTCAAGTTTTGTAAGAATTATATTCTAGGGAAGTCACATCAAGTCAGTTTCGATGTAAGAAGGCACACTACTCTTAGGAGTGACAGACTATGTTCATTCATACTTGTGGGGTCCGTCTGAGGTGAAATTTTGAGAAGTTAGAGGTATTTCATATATACTGGTGATGATTATTCCAGCATGTTTGGTTTTATATATTCTCCTTTTCAAACATGAGGAATTTGTAAAGTTCAAAGACTGGAAGCATTTAGTAGAGATTGAGTCTGGGATGACGGTTAAGAAGTTAAGGACAAATAATGATCTTGAGTTCTTTAACCGGGTGTTTAAGCCGCTATGCACTGAGAGTGGGATTGCTAGACATCTATCAGTTCTGGACTTTTAGCCTCAAAATAATGAGTCACAAACGAAAGCTCAGTCTCTAGACAAGGAAGCTTGATCTTTATACATAATATGTTGTAATAAGCTAGAAAGGGTATTGGGCTCGTTTATTAATCTAATATTGTATGTGTATCGGGCTAAAACCCAAAGTAAACCCGAGCCCAACCCACTAAGGAAAACCCACAGCTCAAGGCCTTGTGGTATAAATACACCTTCTCCACACATATAGATTATTGGTCCTCACAATTGGTATCAAGAGCCTCGGGGTGGGTTTAGTGATTAGTTGTGGTATTTTGGCTTGCGCTTATTCAAGTTTTTGGGCTAATTTAACATTCGGTTTATTTTTTTCACAACCTTCACGTTTTTTTAATTGTTGTTTTGTTTTTTTTATTTAGTTTATTTCTCCAAAAACTTTAACAACTTTTATTTTTTCTAATCACGTGGGAAGTTCATATTTTTGTAGCTTTTTAGTTGCTTAGCTTATTTGTGGTTCTGTGTGGTTCTAACATCTTTTTAAAAGCTTATTTGGAGCTTATTCAAGCTTATTTAAAGCTTAAAAGTGGTCACGACTTATCTTATTATAAGATTTTTGCTTATTTTGTTATTGTTTTTGTTTTTTTAGCTTATTTACTTCTAAAAACTAGCTTATTTTGAGCCTCTTTAAGCTTAAAAGGTCGTAAAGATTCAAGCTTTCTATGCTAAAACCTTTGTAGCTTAAAAAGTGGTTAACCTTACATGGCTTATTTGGGTTCAACACAGCTTTCTCAAGCTTATTTTCAAGAAATAGTCAAGGTTTTCTCTCTAGCTTATTTAGGTTTTATCAAGTATACAATCAAAAAGGCACAAAACTTTTATTACCATCCTAAAAGTAGCTTATTTGGAATTTTGTGCGTAGCTTATTACCAGAGTTAAACTGCTTATTTTGGAGTTTAAAGAGCTTTTTAGTTGGCTTATTTTCTTTGGTTGGTCTACATGGTTTAAACAAGACAAGGGAACACAGATCCATCATTTTATCTTATTGTACGATTGTTTTGTTTGTTTGGCAAAAAGAAAAAAACGAAAGTACTGCGGTTTGTGCAAAACATTACACTACGGTTTGTGCAAAACATTACACTACGGTTTGTGTCTTATAGTTTCTTTCCGGTTTATGTAACAGGGTTTACAAAGCTTTGCAGTTTATGACGTTTTCTAAAACGAAACTCTGGCCAAATTTACACACACCTCCAAAATATGTCGGTTAAGGTTTAGGGTCTATTCCAAGTGAAGTAGACAAGGTTTAAAGGTTAAACGATTGAGTTTCGACTTGTTTTGGGTTTTTTGGTTTTGAGTTTCGTCGTTCGCGGGTCTTAAAACTATACTCATTATAATCGCGATCCTTCATAGATCATCGTAGTATGTTTATTTTTGTTTAAACGACACGAAACGAATCAAAAACGAAGATCAAAAGACTTTTATAGTCTACGTCATTGTTTTAAGGTTGAAGAAGAACAAAACATATATACATGCATATGTAAAACGTGATAAGTTATTACAATAGCGAAGGTTCAGTTTTAATTTGGAAGGTTCAATTTTTTACCAAAAGAGTTCAAATTAATTTTGATAGGTTCAAAGAAAGGGTCAAGATATTTTAGAAAGGGATCAAAATTATTTTTACCTTTTTGCTTTTAGTTGACAAAATTTACCCATTTAGTCCTTTGTTGGCAAACTTTTTCGCCATTAGTCCTTATTTTAAGACTTCAAACAAATTGTTTACAACAAAGATCAAGTGCTTCAACGACAACAACGATTCATCGACAACAAACCACAACAACATCACTTTACCTACTTAAGATCCTACAAATCATTTTCACTTCACAATTCTTGGTAAAATGGAAACGAAAGATACTTTATCTTCATGTTCGAATCGAAAGAACAACAAATGCAACAAATACAAGACAAAGCAAAAAAGAGTTGCATGGTATCTTTTCGACTACTTCATTCACACTCAAGCTTCTTTCAAACAACGACTTAAAAGGAACTCGAACCAATCATGGATTCATACGGGCATTTGCGAAGCTCTTTAATCAAGATGTTCAGGCCTTCAAAGGCACAATGTATCTAAACTTGGATCAACTAGAAAAGCAACTTGACAAAGAAGAATTTCAAGAAATTGGATCCACAGCTGCTGGTAGAGTACTTGCGACACAGTTTCAAAAGTTCATCAAGTCACGGTCTTCTTTATATGATGAAGATGTTATAATGGCACGCAAGTACTTTCTAGAATACACTCAACTGGAGGTTCAACAATTATGTAATACACTGATCCAACACATGGAATCTGTTAAGAAGTCGATTAATAAAAGAGCACTGCATAAAAGAGAGTATGATAGTAGGGTGAATGAAAGACAGATGTAGAAAACATAGGTAAATGTTGATACGAGTAAAGCATTGAATGCTAATTTGGTTGACACATAAAGCAGTAGGACAGAATCAATAGAGAAGGATACAAGCAGCAGATCAGGGAATGATACACATGATAATGATGCAGCTATCAGACCCATATATGATGAAGAGCCATTGGCTAAGGTACAGTTGACTGCTAAATGTAATGTATTTTCTATAGGACAACAACATACTAAGCAACCTGAATTCAATAATGAAGGATGGGTTGACAAGGATGCTGAACAATGTCATGACACACGTCCATTGCCTGCTAAATTAATTGATAACCAAACAATTGAACTCTCATATCAATCTCTCAAATTTGAAAATATTTGTCTCAAAAAGACCGTTGCCCAATTTCAAAAAGATGTTTTAAGAATGGAAGCACATTGTGTTAATCTTGAACTTAAATATCAAAATCAAGCTTTAAAAGAAGGGCAACATGGTCAATTTTTGAAAGTGAAAAAGTAATGAAGCAAAGGTTAAACATGACATAGATGTAATTGAAACAATAAACATCGAATTGGAACATAAAGTGGCTAAATTACTTAAGGAAAATGAGACTTTGAAAAATTATTACAAAGAACTGTATGATTCTATCAAGACAACAAGAGCTAAAACTATAGAAAACACAACTTCTTTGGTTGCTCAAAATGCTGAGTTCAAAGCTCAACTTCAGGAAAAAAGGTTTGCAATTGCAGCATTGAAAAATGAATTACGAAAGTTAAAAGGAAATAACGTGGATACTAAGTTTGCAAAACCATCAATCTTGGGGAAACCGGTTTTACAATCCCTAAGAAACCAATATGTTGTTAGACAACCGACTGCCTTTAAGTCTGAATGACCTAAAATTTCAAAACCACGGTTTGCCTCCCAAGTTGATATGAAAGAGAATTTTCATTTGCAAAACCTCATCACATGATTGCATCTAGCGAATCTAGGAATAATTCAAAGAACATGCCAAGATTTGGATCAAATGACATGGTTCATAATCACTACCTAGAGGAAGCTAAGAAAAAGACACAAGAAAAAGGTAGGAATTCAAGACCTAGTGTGATGCCTCCTGCTAAATCACAAAGCACAACTAATGATTGCAAACTAAAACCTAGGATCAATAACCAAAAATCTAGGAATTGGCATGCATCTGAGAGTAGTTGCGTAACGACAAAGACTGTGCCCATATCAGAAGACTCTAGGAATTCTAGAAAGTTTTTTGACTCCAAACACTTTGTTTGCTCGACATGTCAGAAAATGTGTCTTTAATACAAATCATGATTATTGTGTAACAAAATTCCTGAATGAGGTCAACTCACGTACTAAGGTTCCATCCAATAAGACAACAAACAGAAACAAACCCGTCACGCAAATAAGTATTACAAAGAAACTAGAAAGACCGATCCCTATAGGACATAGGTTTTCAATAAAAAAGACTTCCACTGTGCATGAGAAAACAACAAGTCCTAGATCTTGTCTTTTGTATATAAAATATAAAACCTATAAAACCAAATAAAAAAATATAAAATTTCAAAAAGCAAATACAAAATCAGAAAATTCAAAAAATTCCAAAAAGAATCTTCTCGACATGTCTCTTGGAATCTATAACATTTACGTAACTAGAATGACGATTAATATTGTCACGGGTATGTAAATGAGGTTCGAGCAAGAGTTTAAATGTTTCAAAATGTCGTTTCTAATTTTCTTAATGGCTTATGTACAAATCAGTACATAACATGGACTTCAAATAAAGGAAAGTTTATCTATAAAGATAACGTATCCTAACAACGAGAAAATCAATTTTCTTGGTCTTGAACAGTTCTTACAAGACATTTAAAGTTTTGAGCTCAAGAAAAGGATTGTGTACGCATAAGTGCATTTATCCTTAGAGTTAGAAGAGAAGTCTTCTAACAAGTGTTTTTCAAAGAGTTGAACATAATTTTTCAAGAATTTCTCAATGAGAATTCAAAATCTTTCAAAATTACGTGTTCAACAATCCATCCCTCACAAAACTTTAAAAGACGACAATATTTCAATTGGTTCTATTTTTGAGGGGGAGTTTTTTTTAAAAACAAAGTTTTAATAATTTTGGATACATCATCTCATAACAATTCTTATCTATTCAAAACATTAAAATTGAGGATGAGAAAATTGCTCCATCAATTTTAAATTTATTGTACAACTTGGTATCATTTCTTTTGGTGTCAAACATATGTAAAATTGAGGGGGAGCAACAAGAAGAAAAAGTTTAACATAATTCATATTTATCTCCCCACAGAATTTTCATGACAAATGTTAATCACTTGGTATTTCAAATACTAAGTGTGTAACAACCCGAGTTTCACGACGCATATGACGATCGCTAGTTCGACGTCATTAATATTATTTTATGAGTTTTCGTAAGCGAACGTCGATATTTTAAATTTTATTTGTCGCCATTAATTATTTTTGTATTTTATTGTGGACGGAAATTTTTAATATTTATTTTTGACGTTTCGCGAGTCAACGTTCGACCGCGCATTCGTTAATCATTTTAAGTATTGTAAAAATATACAACGCGTCTCGTTATTATTTTTATGATCGTAAAATATTATTTTATGAACCTTGTCACCCTTATTCCTCGACTTTGGCCAAAACTCGCGTTTAATATATACATGTCATTTAAATTGTGTCTACCTCACTTTTTATTAAAAGTTTACACAAGTTTTAACAAAGTAATAAAAAGAATTTTTTTTAACTTGCATGGTTAGGCCCTAGGCCGCCGGATATTGTACACACACACACTCAATTGTGTTGTTTTTCCAAGGAACATGATTACACATTTGGTTACTTCCAAGTTTAGATAAAACCCTTTCATCTTATTCTTCCTATAAGTAATCTCATAGCTCATAAAAAAATTTCTTCTTCTCTTCTTTGCTTCTCTTGTCCGGCCGAGCATAGAAACTCACACGCTCTCACCATTTTGCATTTTGATCTTAAAAATACCTTCAAACATCACTCAAATGATAACCTAGATCAAAAAGGAACCAAGTTTATGTTGTTTTTCTCCTCCCTCGTCCCTTTTGGGTCCGGACGAGCACCCAACACCAACACCTTTGGTGTTTTGATTTTTCCACTTATCAAATAATGTTTAGGAAGATATAACTTGATCATCCATGTAATAAAAACACACATGTAACAAGAATTTGATTGAGGTTGAGTTTATTAAAAACACAGAGAGTTTCGGATTGGGTTTTGGTCTTGGTGGTGGGTTCGAACCAAGCTAAAGACCACAAAGAGGTGGCTTTGTTGATTTGGTAATACTTGGGTTTAGATTGGTGGATCAAAGTTCGAGTATGGTTTGGTTTGGTGGGTTGTAAGCCGCGGCTAAGACACAAGGAGGTCAACCCGTCGCTTTTACTTTTTCGATATCGCTCCGTAAAGCATCGTGAGCACCCTTTTATGTTTATTTCGACTATATCATTCGTTTGATTTAATTATGTTTGCATGCATGTGATGAATCGGGGGAAAGTTTACAAGAATAGACTATATAGTATTGTCGATTGATTGAGCGGTTTAGATTATAATTATATGTCATTATAGACATGTTTTAGTTTATTTAAATGCCTAAAAATGATTTTTAAGGTGTTTTGTAAAATGTAAACATGAGCAGAAAGTTTGGCATGCCAAATGAGAACTGAGATTTTGTAAAATCTGAATTTAGGCTTTGAAATATGATAAAGCTATCTGAGACGATCGTTTCGATATAAGGTAGAGCTTCTAACTCTTAATAACGAAAAAGTTAGAGCAAAAACGAGATAGATAGTCGATGTATAAAAACTCAGCATTTGTTCAAAATGGTAGTTGTTGTCTCCGATTTAAAGGCTTGTTTTGAGCACTTTCGAGTCCGTTTCGGCCTTCCGGTGAAACACGAAAGTTGCTCAGAATGATGTTTTACTATTCCGCGAGGCTCGCCAATTTTAAAATCAAGAGATAACAGGTCAAAACCCATGGTCAAAGTTCTGGGTCTCGGCTAAACCTAAAAAGTTGTCCGGAATATCGTTTCGCATAAAATCTCTTTTTACTCCGAGATATGAAATTGTGATTTAGCGGGTCATTTAGAGCGGGTCAGATTTAATTATAAATATATATGTAAAAGTCAAACGTAAAAGTCAAACGTAAGAATAACTTGACGAATATATGTCGAAAGAGTTTCAGTGATAGTAAAATAATATCGATAAGATATATAGAGATCAACAAGTGTTTTACGACCATTAGTCGGGACTAAAAACGTAAAGTTTAAATATGGTAACTTTTGGTAATACACGAACGTAACCTCGTTACGGATAATTAATAACCGGAATGAATGTCGGAAGTATGATAAGATAAATAAATAACTTTTATAAATATAATTAAGTGTCAAGACCTACTAAAAATGATAAATTTCTGAAAATAGTAACTTTCTAAAAATAGAAAGTTTTCTAAAATGGGAAGTTTTCGACTAGGTTACGTGAGGAATAATTATAACTTAATATTGTGGGGTTTTAAGATCTAAGGCGCAAGCGGGTTTCTCATCACATGTATGAATACGTATATTATATATATATATATATATATATATATATATATATATATATATATATATATATATATATATAATATATAAATATATATATAATATATTAGTAATGGAGTTTTAATGATTACTAATGTACGCACCGTCGATTCGTACTTTTCGGTATAATAATCGAGGGGCTCTAACTATAGGCGAGATCGTGATCGTGATTCTCGTAATAGATTTCATTATTTAGATCAACCGCTATTGATCGAAGGTGAGTTTCATAGCCCGCTTTAAAGTTTTCAAATGTTTTTAACTCACGAGGGAATATATTGCTTTTTTTTGTTGAAATGAACGCAAACTGGTTTGATACTTGAATATGATTCCTTCACTACTGAGTATATGCCTTTTTCTGTGTATCCGTTAATTGCCTACTTTGTGTTGGTGAACGCTAATGCATTAAATAGATCTATTGGGTTTGACAACCCTGTCCGGGGTTTGAATCAGTGGTGAGCACCCCGTAACGGACATTTTGTTATTAGTATTAGGGGAAGTGGCATACTTCCCGGACATGATTTCGTCCTACGGGATGAATGTGTTAAGTTTCGGTACATGGGCTCTTTAGTTGGAAATCATAAAAGTTATAATTTGCTTACTTACAAAGCAACGTTATTGATGTTTTGTAGAACCCAAATTATGCGTTCTATGTGTCGATTATAAACTCTATGAATTCACTCAACGTTTTGTTGACGTTTTTAAGCATGTATCTCAGGTTATTTGCTGTTGATGGCTTGGATGGAACGGAACGCGGATGTCAAGGACGGTGCCTCGGTGAAATAATGTCATAAACTAAATTCAATGTTTTAAAATCAAGTCGTGATGTGACTTTTAGAAAATAAATTTATGTATTAAGAAGTGGGACCAATGTAACTCTGATCTTTATAATAAATAAAATTGTGTTTTATAAACGTATCTTTGAACGTTTACTGGGACTCGTGTGCATGTATTATGAAGTAGCACCCCAATCGTTGTATTCCGCTGCGTATCGCATTTTGGGGGTGTTACAGAGTGGTATCAGAGCACGAGTTGTAGTGAACTAAGTCGTTTTACAAAACTTGGACTACAACTGTTTTCGGAAAAATTTCACGAGTCCTTCACCGTTGTCCGATATCCGCGCGCGCATCGTTCCCGATCCTTAGAAGCCTTACGTGATATACTTAATTGCATATTATGTGTGTAACAAGTGGGATACGCTTGATATAAGTAATGATTATATAAGTATATATACATACGGCATCTATTCTATGATGTATGGTTATATACACGTAATTTGATATTCGCATCTCGCGAAAAACTTAAAAATCTTCTTTATGCATTTGATGCAATGTTATAAAACCATCCTAGTATGTGATGAGTATAAATTTTTGCATATGATTAAAAATATGTATGATGGCTACTAATATAAGTATTTCTTTTCTTTTGTAGTATCATGGGCGAACCGTTGTCACCCGATCGCGTATTTGATTTCCCGATGGATGAGCCACATCCTGCATATGATTTCTTTGCACCTGCACCGTTACCTGAGTATGCTGGTAACCCAAACAACAACAATGGGTGGCTGGCAGCGGATGATTACTTACCAGGAGAGCTCGAGGTTATGGTGAACGAGCAGATGGTTGTGCCTGCCATTAAAGAGGTCACTAAGCCAGTAGTTGAGGCGGAAGAGGAGCAGGTGATCACTCCCGTAGTTGATGCAGTAGAGGGGCAGATGGATGCTCCAATGATGGACATGGAGGAGGACTTGGCTGTGCTGTTTGGTGATGATGACTTTGAGGATGACGCCTCAGATGGGTTTGGTGAGGAGGAGGTCTGGGAGGTAAATGAGGACTGGTTGATGGCTCTTACTACACCACCTCCAGTGCTAGCGGTGCCACCGCCCAGTGTTTACGAGGTTGGAGGTCCATCTATTGCGGTTGCTGAGGGACCGTATTTCCCTCATGTAGCCCCAGGACTTCCTGTGGCTCCGTCCGTGATTAAGGACCTAAGTACCCGTCTGGATAACCTAGAGTACGGGCATGGGCAGTTAGTGCAGAGGGTTGTTTAGGGGAGTGATGCAGAGATAGCAGCTGGTGTTACCATTGGAGAGATTGGTCTGAGAGTCCTTGCTGTAGAGGGGCAAATGCAGGTGATGGCGTCCCAAGTGATTCAGGCTGTGGATAGAGTGGAGCAGGTTGGTGTTCAGGTCGAGTTGGGTCAGCAGACTTCTACCCAGAGAGATGAGATGATGGCTGAGTTGAGGTAGCAAATGCAGGCCTTACAAGTAGATGTGCGGCAGAGAGACACGCAGATCTAGCAGTTGAAGACCACAGTCACCGAGATGAGCAGCCGTGAGAGCACCTTGATGTAGTGCATCCTTGGGTTGGATAAACGCCTTGTAGTATTGGAGAAAAGACCACCTGGACCTCAGTAGTCCTATTAGTGCTTTATTTCGATTTTTGATTTTTAGATAATGACCATTTGTATAGCCACTAAACTGCTAGTGTCAGTTAGTGACGTCATGCTGCCGGGTGTATTTTGGTTTTTGTAAACACCGCAGCCATTCGGATATATTAGGACTCTTGTATTAGAAACTTAGACTTATTATGATTGGATGTATCGGTCTCGGAACCGACGAATTTGTAACTTTTGGGGAATTTTGGTTGTACTGTACTACCCCAGTATTGTTATTATTATGGTCGTAAGGCCACGATTATCGTTTGATTATGAGTTGTACGATTGTGAATGTTGATGAGTTGAATAGCCCTGTTATTAGATTGACTTAACCATGAGAGTTGAATGATTCTGGGGATCCTTTGCACGTGTATGATTCTATCTTGCATTATCCGTGAGTGGGTATTATCTCGGTGCTTGCCGTAGCCATTGACCAAACTGTGTTTAATGATGTTTCGTGAATGGGTAATTTTAAAACTATGATTTGCAATATTGAAATTGGTGTGTTAAAGGTCATTGCGCGAATCATATTGACCATGTTGTATAAATTATTTGTATAAACCATGGAAAATGTGTTTTCAAATTTTATAAACTGACCTATGGTGTCAATTAAACCTCTTTCAAAAAAAACTTTAAAATAAAAATACCTTCTTTACAAAATGTGTATGGATAAATTTTCTTTTTAAATAATGTGAACAAAAGATGGTGCGATCTTCTTTTCTTTCTTTTGAAATGATTTGATTCTTACTCTTCGAAACTTTTCTTGGAATCAATTTACGCATGTAACGTATGGAAAAGAAACGTTTTGACGAGGAAAGACATGATGTCGTTTGGTCCTCAATTGTGCATAACTTGATCAACTATGCATAATTTAGGAAGACCAATGCTATGTCGGATAAATCGTCACCCTTAAAACGCTTGCTAATTAAGAAAAAAAAATATTTGGGTTAAGTTTCCGGAAGGAGAAAACATTTTTACCTTGTTACGGATATTTATGCAAGTAACCCTACTCCTATTGACCGCATGGAGAGAGTCTCATGCGAGTTATTATGACCGAATCATTCCGAAGCGGAAATACCTACGGTATTGTTCGGAACGAGTGTGTCTAGAAAGAGGTGATGTTTAATTCGTAGTGTTAAGAACAGTGATAGTTATGAAGACGTGCCAAGACCAAGTATAGTCGGTGTGCTAGTAAGCAATGATAAATTTGAGCTATCAATGGTGTGAACCTGATACCGACACTGAGAAGGAATCTTCTTGGAGATGTAAAGATTCCTAAGGTGGGTGGAAGCTGAGATGGTTAGTCACGAGGTTGAAAGTAAGAAATGGAGAAGACTTCTCCTACCGTAGACGTATGTTGCCTTTGACTTATCAACCGATGTCCGTGAAGAAGACTTCTTTCCTCGAAATAGAATGTGGTGGTAGTATAGATATAAGTATCCCTGACGCCGTCAAGGATCAAGGTGGGGCACTAAATGACGCCTGATTTAAGGTTAGTGATTCTTACTCCTTGACGTAACGACTTTCGTGCGTAAGAAGAGCGAAAAGATTAAAGACTCTAGCCGAATGGTGACATCCGTTTCCATCCTGGGGGAAAGATCTAAGTAGCTAACGCCTTGAGCCGAACGGTATTAAATTAGGAATGTGAGTGATTACTTTGATTCGGTGATATGATTCATCGGAGATATTACGCGATGAGATGAGACCAAGCCAACGGTGCTAGTCACCATGAAGAAACGTTGAAATTTTTGATTTTCGTCGAACGAGCAATAAGTCCATGATGCTTATTGTTTTCGTAATTGATTTTCATTTGTCATTAGACATTAGGTGTTGTAGCGGGATTGTCTCCGCTGAATTTTGTGGAATATGTACTATATGTGCTATGTGCTTTACATGGTAGTGAGCGTTCATGTCACTTTTTAGTGGCCAGTGATGCGGTTTAGGATGTAGACGAATGGGTGTAATCGCCTAAGTGAGAATTTAGGACGTATTTAGGTAGGTGGTCATCGCCAAAAGTATTGTTGACGATGGTGGCTTGAAGTACCCATGAGAGTGAGTGTAGACTAATTAGAATTAGCCGTGTTTATGTTGGAATTATCGTCGAGGTGGCTTGACTTTGTGGCAAGCTAGGTACGATGAGGAAAATGTGATCGTAGGGATATAAAACCTAAGTGTTAGAAAATGATTATGCCAAAAGCTCCAAAGGAAAGCGAATCCGATATGTGATAATAATCGTCAATGCTTACTTGAGAGCAGGCGTGATGAATGCCTTTGTATGAGGCCAATTCATCGAGTCATCATGTAAAAGATGGCGAGCGTACAATAGGTACTTATGTGATTATATAGGCATGTGTAGCGATGTCATAATATGATTAGGAGATCTAATGTGTTTTGGATTATTTTTCGCGTCCAGTGAGGCATTGTTGAATGAGACTGAAAAGGGCGACATGTGTATTTTAGTTTTGAATAATAATGAGTATTTTGATTTGGATAATGATATAAAAAATAAATATCAAATTTGATTATTAACGCCTATCTTGGTTTTAGTAAGCAACGTATGTTTTGGATTTTTTGGTAATGAAGTATATTCTCGGTTTTGAATATTGGTATAATTCCGTATTTGAGCGTGACATATATTTTGATTTTAAAAAACGACGTAAGTTTCGGTCTTGGTTCTGATAAGCGAACTGCGCTTGGTTTTGTTGTTTTTATGATCCCCAACTAAGCTTGGATCGATCATCCATTCTAGAGAATTTCTCGTGAGAACGGCATAATGATTATTTTAATCGGATGCATTCCGCGACGTATATTATCCCTCGTA
>BQNB010094300.1:9112-26154 GCA_026074375.1 Tanacetum coccineum | reverse complement strand
TCGAATGTGACATTTTATTAAACATCTCTTTTGAGGTCGTTTTCTGTAACTTGTACTTTATACTATGAAGTAGCACCCCGAGTGGTATTCCGCTGCGTTGTTGTGATTTTGGGGGTGTTACAACCCCAACCACTAATTCAAGTTTCCCTTTGATGCAATGTTTTTTCATATCGCCAAGACAACCAGATACAATGACCCCTTCACCATGAAGATAGACAATCGCTTGTAGCCATGGCCCTCGCATAAAATGATCATTTTCAGACACATCTTTATTTA
Organism: Tanacetum coccineum; assembly: GCA_026074375.1. Lineage (NCBI taxonomy): Eukaryota > Viridiplantae > Streptophyta > Magnoliopsida > Asterales > Asteraceae > Tanacetum > Tanacetum coccineum. Next base: position 25,878 of record BQNB010094300.1, on the reverse strand, counting down.
CTTTCCTAACATACTCCTGGGTTGTCAATATGTTATCAAGACCCCTTGCCTGAACGTCTGCTTTTTTTCGCGCCAACGCCTTTTGAAGAATACCCACTGGACCGGGTATTATCCTTGCTTCAACTTTTGGTGGACGAATGTACAAATGTGGTATTTCATAAGTTATAGAATTAGTAGCACAATCAATAAAAAGTTCGACATCATCGTCGTTTGTAATATCTCTTTCATTTACAGGGAGATTAAACGATAAATTGAACCGGACATTTGGATCTAAATTAAATCTATTCAAAACGAATTCAAGTAGCATTGAGTACGTCATATCATCGTAAAAAATCACCCCTTCCTCAAATGTATTAAAATGTAAAATACATTTAAATTTTTTTAAAGAGACGTGCATTGCTATGTTAGATAGTTTAGAGAATGTTGTAATATGAATATAGCGATAACTTATATATAAAGTATGAGCATCATAAATTATTAATGAAAATGATATTATTAGACTTGACAATTTAATAACTGTACAAAAACATTGATTTGACAAGTCAATGACATTTGTTTCATCACTTATTTTTTGTAGCGATTTATGACATTATCTGACAATTCTGTTATAGATTTGACAATTCAATAACTGTACAAAAACATTGATTAGACAAGTCAATGACATTTGTTTCATCACTTATTTTTTGTAGCGATTTATGACATTTGTTATAGATTTGACAATTCAATAACTGTACAAAAACATTGATTTGACAAGTCAATGACATTTGTTTCATCACTTATTTTTTGTAGCGATTTATGACATTATTTGACAATTCTGTTAGTTTTTTTCAAACTATAAATAACCCTTTAATTATAAATTTTTTAAATGAAAGTTTTTAGAATCTATACTACAAAACTAAAACCGTACCTTATTTCTACTAACAAAACCATCACACATCCGTATTTATCATCTAAAAAAAGAAAATATGTCGGACAACATACCATTTGACATTCAAATGGATATCATGAATAGACTTCCTGTGAAGTCTTTACTTTAATTTCGTGCTGTGTCAAAGCAATGGAAGTTTTCCATTGACAATTTCAAATTCATTCGTAACTACGGTGTTCGTGAGAGCAATAGTTGTTTTAATTTAAGCTATAAGCATGATAATCATGGTTTTATGTATTTTGTAGATGAAAACTTAGCCTTTAGGCATATGGATTCTAATTTAAATATTCTCTCTTACACCAGTTGCTTCATCAGAAGGTGTATGGTGTTTTGCCTTTGGCGAAAATTCGATGCTTCTCCTTTGGAACCCATCAATAAAAAAATTGGTTGGATTATCAGTGTAAAACCTAAAAATCTCAACAAGTGTAAAATTACCAAAATACCCCTAATGCAAGAAAAATTCCATAAAAGCTTAAATAAAATTCATTTAAATGTTAGAAATTATGAAAATACAACATATGACAATTATGAAATTTATGTAAAATTAAAATACTTTATATTATATAAGAAAAATAATTAATATTTTTGTATATATATAATTAGCCGAATTATATGTATTTAAGTATTTGTACTTTACAATTAATATAAAATAAATATGGATAAGTACAAATAAATTATACAAGTTTTATAATCTGATTTATTCACTTTTTGAAAGCCCATAACTCAGCCAAAATCTCTATGTATATTGTAACACCCCCAAAAATCACTTACAACGCAGCGGAATACCAAATGGGGTGTTACTTCGTAATACACAGCAATAGATACAAGAGAACGACCTCTAGGTGTCGTTTGAATAATAACATTTGTTGATTCAATAAAAATCTGAATTTAATAATACATTTGTCCCATAATTTGCATCACAATGAAAAGCTTGAATGTAAAGACTCCAATGCACATCAAATAGTCCAAGCATCTAATTCACCTGAGAAAAACATGCTTAAAAGTGTCAACATTAAAGTTGGTGAGTTCATAGATTAGTTTAAATATGAATGTAATCCACTGTATATCACAGTACTATGTAAAAATCCCAAAGATTTATAAAGAATGCATAACACATTTTATGTCAAAAACCAGTTTTACTGGTTGCGCTATGTCATGAACCGAAGCTAAACCTATATTTGCTATTTTAGCGTTATTTGCGTACAGATGTGTAACCAGCAACATCCCAGTCCGACATGGTCAACGTTCGTCATAGTGATAGATAAATCACCCAACGGGGAGGTTTTTCCCAATAGATCTTTTTTATCATCGCGCTCACATAATGTAATTCACAACTATAATATATGTGATTAACATTAGTCTTGAATAATTGGGATCAGGAGGTTATTGCTACTTAGGCAACACATAATCAATATATCTTTCAACACTTGCGTCCAATTATAAACAAAGCATGTTCTAACCCAAATAGTGATAAATCAGTAAACGTAAAAAAGTGGGCTATGAACTCACATTGATTAAAGACCACGATCAATTAATCCAATTAAATCACAACTGAATCTGCAACGATCTCGACCACGACCTATAATTATGTCGTTCGATTATACACGTAATAAATACGATCAACGATGCGTACATCGTTACCACAAAATCATACATATTTTTATATGTATGCAGTCTTATATACATGTGACGAGAAATCCACTTGCGCGTCTTTAAACCTTAACCCTTAGTATATTTTATGTATATATACTATTTTCCGTCCATTATAACTTATCTCAATATTTACAGAAAGTTACTATTTTTAGACCTTCCGTTTTTAGAACCAAATAATGATCTTAAAACTATTAATTGAAATAATATATTAACCGACATTTAGTTTTATCATTCAAAATCGTACTCATAATGTATTAATATTAATTAAATATCGCGGACTTTTTAACGTTATACCTTTAGTTTTAACCCGCTATATCTCAAGTTTTAAAACTGACAATCCTCGCGGCAAAGTAAAATGTCATTACGAACAACTTTCGTGTTTCGCCGGAAGGCTGAAACGGGCTCGAAAGTGCTCGAATGGTTTAATTAATAACCTGCCAGATTTAATATATTAAAAATAACTTATTTTCTATTAAAGTGTATATTCCGATTTCGATCCAGTTTCTTCGTTATTTGAACTTAAAAGTCCCGTTTTATATCAAAACATCCGTATAATTATAATTTGTTATATTTTGTAAATCAAAATATAATTTATCAACATCTCGATTCCCGAATCTTATGTTTCGATTTTTGATATTTATTATTCGGTATAAAAGGTGTCAAAGTCCATTTTCAGTCCAATTCTCGTCTAAAGCATATCTAATATCACTTATACATTAATATCAGTCTCGTTTTAATATTTATATTGTATTTTACTTAGACCGCGCAAGTTATACCGGATTTATCACATATATATAAATCGATTAAATGAAACAATTTATATATTTTCGCGTTAACTAAACTCACTTTATTTTGGTGTCAACACACTCAAATGCACCCGTTTCAGTTGCAAACCCAAACCAACCCAAACAACACGACGCCCCGGCTGCCCCCGGCTGTTTCGCAGCCAAACTCACGCACCCGACCCGACTGATGGACAGCCAAACGCACCCTTGTGCGTGGCTGTTAAGCCAAACGCACCCATGGGCTGTTTTGACAGCCAAACGCACCCTTGTGCGTTTCTGTCTAAACCAAACGCACCCTATATTCGGTGATAACCACAAGAACCAAACGCCCCTTTGTGTTATAACCCAAACCCATGCCCGACCCGGCTAGACCCGGCTGCCCCGCAAACCAATGCACCCTCATCGGGTGTTAACCCACAACCCGACCCGACACAACGCACCCTAGTCGGCTGTGGTCCCAAACCAACGCACCCCGTCGCGTGGTGGTCACAGCCAAACGCACCCTACGGCTGTGAACCCACAACCCGGTGCACCCTTGTGGTTTATACTCCCAACCCAAACAAACCCGACATCCCTTGGTGGTTATAACCTTAACCCGAACGCACCCTTAGTGTTTACACAGCCGAACCAAACCACCCCTTGGTGGTGGTTTTCACCACAAAACAAACCCATAACAACCCGACCCGACACCCCCCCCACTGCTGCTGACCCGCGACCCAACACACCCATCGTGGTGGTGGTATTAAAACCACACGCACCCTTCTCTTTTTATAACAACCAAACGACCCTTCGTTTTTATAAACAAAACCAAACGCACCTTCTTATAACCACACGCACCCCACGATGGCTGTGGTAGTGGCGTGGGTTCGGTGGTGATGATAGTGGTGGTTTCGGTGGGTGAGTGGTGGTGGTGGAAAATGGCGCGTGAGAGAGAGTGGTAGTGGGGATCGAGTAGATCCGGAGGTGGGGAGTGTTTTTGGTCTTCGCCGGAAAAGCCCGCCGGAAAAGTTTTCCGGCGGCGGCGAGTGGTGGCCGGCGGCGGGGGAGCTCGCCGGAGAAGAAGGGTGGAGAGGGAGAGTGTTTGTATAAAGTGTGTGTGTATATATGTGATGAAATGAAAAAAAGATGTATAAGTTTTATATATATATAAAACTAAAGTGACAAGTTATTATAGTTGAGGGACCTAAAGTGTAACATTTTTGGTATAGTTTTTATAAAAACGGTTCGGGACTCGTTTGAGCGACTTAACGAACGATTCAAATCTCGAAACTTGCGCCATTGTTTTTCAAATCATTTTTCTGATAAAAATGAGTATTTATTTGATAATATTTCAGAAATATTTGAATAACATTAATAAAATATCTTGTTAGTCAATTTGTGAAAGGGTTGCCATATACCCTTTGTCCAAAAAAAAATGGATTGCAACACGGGATTTTCGCCGTTAAACACAAACGCTTATAATAAAAATGAATAACTAATATATTTAATGTTTATATTAAATAAATACGATAATTAAAAACAATTTAATTGTTTTTGTGTGTCCGCGTTGTATATTGTTCGAATAAATGTTTGCGGAGCTAGTTTTTAAGCCCTTTTTCGCTCGGTTTCCTTTTCCAGGTCTCGGCAAACATAAAAAGCTGTCCGGAATGTCATTCCAACGTCCAAATTGCTTTAGAGTCCAGTCGTAAAAACGTGATTTAGATGATCACTCTTTAAACCTCCATTTTGAATGCGTTTTATTTAGGCTTGTCATTATAAATTGATGTATGTTGTCATATTTTTGTCACTTATTGTTAAGAATGATTTGTGAGGTTTATGTATTTTATAAAGTAGCTTTTGCTTTTTGATATTTGGATATGTTTGTTTGTTTTATTGAAAGGTAATTGATTTTTTTGTAGTGTGACTTGTTTGTCAACTTTTTTTGAGATTGATTGAAGTGTTTAATGTATTTATGTATTCAGATTGTATATTGGAGTATATTAATATTTGTTACAAATTTTTGTACAAATGTGGGAAGTGTATATTGTAATGTACAACTTTTGTAATTCTCATTTTTTTAATATTGTAGTTAATTGTATAACATTTTATTATTTTTAATTTTTAGGAATTATTTTTATTTTTTATGTAACTAAGGTATTTGAAGAATGTAGGTTGTTAAAAGTATTTGTATTGTATATCATCTTATTATTATTTAATTTTTAAAATGATTGTTTTTTGTTATTTTTTTGTAACTAAGGTGTTTTAACAATGTAGGTTGTTAACAATAATTGTGTTATTTAAAAAACAAAATTGTAATTGCTTTATGTTAATGTATTTGGTTTTGCAATTTGTATAAAATAAATATAAATTAATTTATTTTTGCATGAAAACAGTATAGTAATGATGATATCCTATTTAGCCTCTAAGCTCCTATATATTTATTTTAATTGGTTATTTTATTATCTAGATTTTTTTCCCGATTCATAGTTAAACACTTAAACACAATCTTTGTTTCTAAATTCTGTCTCTCCAACTAACTTTCTCATCTTCTCTCTTTGAATCCAAAAGATAGAGATCGATCCTTATCTGTTTAATGGTCTTCAATTATAGTTACTATGGTTAGTAGTTGTGTGTTTCTTCTTGAATAGACATTGTGATCGTGAGGTCAGTTTGTGTATAATATTTGTTTGACATTAATCTTGTTTATAAATTAGTTAGATATGTTTTTGTTTATATTTAGGCCATAGCATGCTTGTTTACTTCTTATTGTTTAAAAACCCCAATTTTGTTGGATCTTTATTTTAACTTTGATTATTTATTAGTTGGTCGAACTGTTATAGAGTTGAGTAACAGTTATTAGGAAAGACGTCTATTTAAACATTTGTTAGTTAGATTTTTCAGTATTCATATTACATTCCTATTAAGGTTATGTTACTTTTATGTTTGGTTAATATTGTAGACCATGTTACTTTTTACAATAGGAGCGTATTATTTGTAAGTTTGAGATTGGCATGTGGTACTGGTAATGTTGTTGTTTAATTATTTTGTGAGTGTATGATTATATAGTTCAGATTGCATTCGAATTACATTTAAATTATGTTTATGTTTGGTTAATATTATAGTGTTTGTTTGGTTATGTATATTGGGTGTAATGTTGTTAATATGTGTGTCTTTGTTTGTAGAGGTATGCCGATTGAATTTGTTGCTTGGGTTGATGGAAACACTTTTCGTGTATCTCAGGTATGTAGTGTTTTTTATTAAACTGTATTTTTTGTTTAGTAAATTACATGTATAAATATTTGTACTTATTAATAGTTCCTTCTTGAAATCTACAATGAAGAGGCATTCATTGATAACCATCTAATTTCTACTTTATCAGTTCTTTGAACGGTTTTTTTTATTTTTTCTTTTTTTTCTTTTTTTTTATTATCGCTTACAAAAATAGACCGATATTAGTCACTCCAGATGAAGGAATGTGGTATTTAACGGGAGATAAATGGTACTGAAAATTTCTATTGTGGAAGATGAGGATGGACTATTTCTATTGTCACGATGATTGATAGGCTTGTGGATTGAAAGTTGGAGGTTATGGGGTTGTCGGTCAACTTTCTTTAGGTTTTTGGACTCGTGTTTGGCACATTCCCACTCTTTCCTGAGGTTAGTTTATATTATTATTTTATTTGTCTTTTTAAATTGTTCCTAAAGTATACAATTGAGTATATTGTTTGAATCCAGGCCTTACCGGCTGAATTTGTTTCAAATTTAATGAGGATGATGAAATATAAATATATGTCAATGGAATGATGTTAAGTTGTAATGTTCGCCGTCAAGAGATGATAGATCATCCTGGTAGGCATGAGTTTGTATTGTTGGGCGATACTTGGGATACACTGGTAAAGAGTCTTGATTTGGAAAATGGGTCTACTAATGTTGTTTTTAAAGGTGCTGCAACATTAAGGAGACAACAGCTGCAGTTGACATTGTTGGAAGAGTGTGAGTTTTCTTTTAATGATTTGCAAAAAACCACATTTTTACTTAGTTTTTTATTTTTGCATATAACAATATAATTTTGTTGGTTTGGCTTATGGTTGATGATAGGATGAAACACGTTTGCTTTTGGCCATTTCACATGGAACATTTTGGGGAGATGCCGAAGACGTTCTATAAAAGATTTGATCTCATTGCTCGTCAGAACCGTTTGGTAATTCTTCTTATTTTTATTTTTTTATGTTTGTCTTGTTGTTTTAATCAACATTGTCTATTATGTAGGTATTTATCAAAAAATCCAAAAACGTGCTATAAAGTTCATATACTAAAAGACATATCTTATCTTATCTATTTGATATTGTATCTACTAAAACTCCAAACTCATCTTATTTGTTTCCTTATATGTATTTAAATATAAATATAGTAACTTTAAATCATCAACCATTCTTAAAACACACAAATGTATTCAAAGGCAACATTTTCAAATCCTTTGGAATGATGTTAGTTAAGTTGTATGAAAGCTCTTTGAACAACTCAAATACACGGACGTCGCCCACAATATGAGCTTCATTGGATTTGAAGTTCATTATTGTTTCATGTTATTTGTGTTGTGGGCGAGTTTGTGTATTTGAGTTGATGAATGAGTTTCAAAGTAAAACAACTATTATTGATCCGATGTAATCCTTAGATTGTATAATCAACATTTTTCCTGGAAATACCATGGTTGGTTCAGTTTCATTTTTAGAATCACTATTTCCATTATGAATGGTTAATAGCAAAGTGGTAAATTGTTAAACTTCTTTGTTTCAGAGTCAGTGTTATCTTTATATTTAAATGGTGTAAAACTAACATTGTTACAGGCTGTACCTGGTTATTTTGCTGGATTCCACCATATGCACACTTTTAAGAAGGCGTCGATCATACATCAACAATACGAAGAGTTCATGGAAGTCCGAATGGTTCCACACTTAGAGGATCCTTCCAGAACCAATCATATTCATCCATGGACAGTGGAGACTTCTAACTAATGCTTGTGGCTTTCCTTACACTAAGCTGATTAGGTTTAAGTATGTGTCTGATGGAGAAGATTTTGATGTTGGAGCAGGTGAAAATAAGAAATTCCTAATCTTTCATATATGTTAAGCCACTGGTCTGTCATAGAAGTTGTTATGCATGTTGTGAAGTGCTCAAAAATTGAATGGTGGTAAATGTTTTGTGTACATTTGGTATGGACAAAGTTATGTTAATTTTTAATTTTAATTAGGTCTTTAGAAGCTTGATGCTTTTGAACATATGCTAAGTTATGTAGTGTAGTTTAATGTGTACTTATTTAGGAATATGTAAGCTTGATGAAGGTAATGTAGTGCAATATATTATGTACTTATTTATGAATATGCATTCTTTTCATTTAACACTTATTAAATGCATGGATATCCAGCATTGTTCTAGGACTGCTAGTAGTTTTGTCTATTATTTATGTATTGAAAGGTTTGAATCTATTTTAGTAGCATTTCTTTCTATTTTTTTCATATTGCATTTGCGACATCACATTTAGTTCCGCATAATGTATGTATCTATAATTAAGTATTATTATAACATTTTAGTTGGCGCAATTTGTAGCATATACTATTTCGTATTTGTTTGTGATTGTTAACTGTCAATCAGGTTGTTTGACTGTTATTAAAAAATCATCTAGTCTATGTGTTTTTCGGACCAAACTGACACATGTTGTCTACAGTTTACAAACTCTATCTTGAAAATATATGTGTGTTGAGTAATGTGTTTAATCATGATGGTTCACTTGTTTCCTTGTCTGTTAATACATGGTTTGGATTGCGTTATGAAAGCGTTCCACATATGCCATGTAATAGTGTTTGTCCGTTAATGAGTTTTTTAATTGACCAATCTATGTTTATTAATCTTAGTAAATAAAATAAACAATTAATTCGTAATTATTAAAATTTAATAATTTGTCAAACCCACTTTTAAAGTAACACAAATATCTTTTAACGCTTTTCTGAAAATTATTGAAATAACCTTATCAAAACTATTCCTCCATTAATGTGTATTTATAACAAATATAATGTGATAGGCAAGATTAAAATACATAATATATATGTTTTAAATATATGTAACATAGTAAAGGCAACAAAGTGTCACTAAAAATAATAAATTCCACTCATTTGCATTTTGACGTATTCAAATATGCAAAATTATTAAAAAACAAACAAACATAAAACCTAGAATCAAACAATCTCCAATGTTAAATGCCGCCACCATTGTTGTCGTCATATATAGAATAATAATCTGTTGATGCATCATTTATAAAGCTGTCTTTCTCTTCTTCGTCAGATACAATTCTTACACTATTACATGGCATATAAGCTGACTATCATCATCAGTTTTGTCATCAAATAAATTTGGAAAGTCTTTTTCAAAATTCACATGGTCAATAAACTCATCATTAGTGGCCTCATCAATAAGATTGTAGGCCAAAGGTTTCGAAACATAGGGTAACGTTGGTTTATTAACACGTGTAAACCAATCTTGAGGTTTTTCTTTAATTTCCTACAAACATATACAAAGTTGTAGTATTGTTGACATTGTTATATTTTTTAATTTATAAGTTAACTTGGAAAACAATATATTTGCAATTAAAAATTGTTGAATATGTTTGAATTTGTATTTATATTTGTTATTATTATTAATTTGTAATACCATTTTTTGGCAGTAGCATGCGTATGAATTTCATGGTTCTTCCGAATGTTTTCCTTCTTTTGATTTGTGTTGGTTTTTTTTGGCAATGATTGATCCTGCAGTTAATGTAATATAACCATAAAATAGTTAAGACATGTAGATCATGATAAGTGTTTACAAATATATAGCATAACTTTTACCGATTCATCATCATTTGATATAACAATTAGCGGTCGTTTTCTTATTCTTTGATAACTTGTTTCTTTTGAGCTACTGTGCTGTCTTAAAACCTAAAAACATAAGTATTGAAGTTTGTTAGAAACCAAAAATAATATGTTTATTTTTTTGTAATCATACATATCAATTTTTTGTAACTCATGATCATTGTTGTTGACAATGATACCATTCTTTATAAGTCTCTTATGTTTTGGCCTTGTGGGTGCATCGTGCATATTACGTTTAAAAAATTCAAAACTAAATTGTATAATATATTGTGTATTACATGAAGAAACAATGGATAATTTTAAACTTACACATTCATCATCTGATAACACAATGAGAGGAACGGGTTTCATTGTTTTCACGGCTGTGGTTTTGTAACACGTTGAATTAATATTGGATTGAATCGAATGTATGTGTTTAAAAAGTGTACGTATGTATTTATAGATATAACTCAGGGTTTCAAATTATGGAGATAAATACGAACTTATATGGTTTTCTAAAAATTATTCCTATTTTTTAGTGATAAACTTGTATGGTTTTAAACTCTTTATACATATAACATATATTTTTTAAGATGTTCATTGTATTATTTAAAGAACGGATACATATACACAAAAATATTGGATAGAATATTTATAGATATAATTTAGTGTTTCAAACTATGGATATAAATGTGTTCACCAAAAAAAAACTATGGACATAAATACCGACTTATATGTTTGGCTATAAATTATTTCAATTTTTTAGTGATAAACTTGTATTGTGTTAAAGTTAACATTTATCGTGTAAATATGTTTATACATATAATTTATATTTTTAAAGATGGCCATTGTTTTATTTTAAAAAAAGATACATATAGAGAAAAGAATATGTAAACATATAGTAATATTTGATATTTCATATATCAAGTTATCATATCTTTTATATTCTAAAAAAGTAATTTACATATATATTTTGATAACAGAAACAGTATTGACATAATTACCAACTTATATGTTTTGGTAAAAATTATACCTATTTTTGAGTCATAATTAGTGTTTTAAACTATGGAGATAAATGTGTTCACCAAAAAAAACTATGGAGATAAATACCAACTTATATGTTTTACTATAAATTATTCCAATTTTTTACTGATAAACTTGTATTGTTTTAAACTTAACTTTTATTATGTAAATATATTTATACATATAATTTATATTTTTAAAGATGGTCATTGTTTTATTTAAAAAAAAGATACATATAGAGAAAAGAATATGTAAACATATAGTAATATTTGATATTTCATATATCAAGTTATCATATCTTTTATATTCAAAAAAAGTAATTTACATATATATTTTGGTAACAGAAACATTATATTTAGTTATAGAAATATTTTATATAGTATTAACATAATTACCAACTTATATGTTTTGGTAAAATTTATACCTATTTTTGAGTCATAAAGTTTTATGGTTTTAAAGTTACCATTTTTTAATCAAAATCTGTTTAAACATATGAGTTATACTTTTCAAGATCCTATCATGAATAATTTTAATGAATTATTAACACATATATGTGTACTTCATGAAACTAATTAACATTAAAGATGTATATGTATTGAAGTCAATATTATTACACAATAAAGTAATAAACTTTGTTTTCTAATAAATGTTGGTTTTAAAAGGTATAGTTAAATTAGGTAACATACAAATGAATATGATTTAGTAATAAACTTGTATTGTTTTAAACTTAGCATTTATCGTGTAAATATGTTTATACATATAATTTATATTTTTAATGATGGTCATTGTTTTATTTTAATAAAATATACATATAGAGAAAAAAATATGTAAACATATATTAATATTTGATATTTCATATATCAAGATATCATATCTTTTATATTCTAAAAAAGTAATTTACATATATATTTTGGTAGAGAAAAGTTCATTTGCATACCAGTTTCTACCTATATACTGAGGGATAAATCCCCACCATCTATTTAGATTTGATCTAACGGTGAGGATTAATCTAAGATTTAACTTTATTAAACATATTATCTTGTCTTTTTTTTCATTTACATCATTTATTTTCACAACAATAATACCTACCTTACAGACTACCTACCAGCTAACACCCTACCACTACAATACTACCATCACACTAACACCCTACCACCACAGTACCACCAACGTGCCACCATAACACGACCACCGCAGTACCATTGTACCAGCTCATGGATCGGTCATTGTACCACCACTACTTCTCAATCTGGTTAATTTTCTTCGCGAATAGATCTTCCAGTTTATGTGTTAAGTTGATATCTTTATTTGCTATTATGGATATCACATATTTCATAATAGTTAGCCATGGATAGTGCCAATTAAGTGTTTGTTTAAAGTTCTCTACATGTTAATTCTAGATGTGTTTATGGAGAGGATGCCATGTGTTTGATGAATTGCAGGTGTTTTGTTTTGAAGGTGTTGATTATAATATGATTTTTTTTCTAATCACGTTTTTACTAACAACATTTCTATAACTCTATAAGAAATGACAAAATCGTTTCTCCAAAGGCATGACAAATATTGGCATCTGCAGCCTATGCTTTAAGATTTAAGTAAAGTAAACCGGGGCATCCTGCGAGTTATTCAAGAGAATCTGATTTACTTTGTAAGCTTGTTAAACGAACCTGTTCAAAGAGAGGGGTAAGTTTATATATTACAACAATTCATAATTTTTGCTTCCATGCTGGCTTGATTACACTTTTGATGCGTTAAATGTTGTGATGTCTTATGTCTAACAACTATGAAATTAGGAACTTGCCACGACAACTGGCGGAATCAATGCCAACAGAGTCTATGAGCATAACCCCTGAAGAAAATGAAGCAATTAAGCATGTAAGCTTGCTGACTTTATATATGTGATTAATCGTATTTTTTTCTACGAATGTGGAAATAGTCAACCCATTTACTTGGAAATGGGTCACTATAGTTATATCTTCGCATATAATGGTATATCACATATTCTTTTTATGTATAAACCTAGTTTTTAACATAGTGATATGTTTCAACCTAGTTTTAACTGGTTGAAATAGCTAATGGGTCGAAGAATGCTATTAGCATTACTCCTTATGTAGGAAACACATTACTTCACTAGTTCTATTTAAGTTCTATTTATTCTTTTAATTAAAAAAATTTGTCACCATGTAAATGGAAACTAGTTACACCAGTGACATATAATGAGGTCTATCAATTGTAGACTAAGAGTTCAGCAAGCGGATCGTCTACCGCCTTGGCTAATCCTGCTAATGTGGTTAGTATGAAACAACTCTATATAATAAAGACTTAAAATGTTAAAAAAATGTATTGATATATTGACATTCTTTGCAGAGATATAGGATATGGCTTTGGTTACAACTGCCGAAGTTTGTGATGCAAATCCTCAACTCATTGTAAGTGGTGAACTTCGTGCAGTCCAACCAGTTTTCCAAATATACGGAAGACGCCAAGTATTCTCTGGTCCAGTCGTCACACTCAAAGTCTTTGAAGACAATGTTCTGGTCCGCGAATTTCTAGAGGAAAAAGGTAATGGCCGTGTCCTGGTTGTTGATGGTGGTGGACGCTTGAGGTGTGCCATACTCGGTGGGAATCCTGTGGTGCAAGCTCACAACAACGGATGGGGTGGCATTGTGGTCAACGGGTGTGTAAGAGACGTTGATGAGATCAATAGTTGTGATATTGGGTTTAGAGCACTTGCTTCTCATCCTGTGAAAGCGAACAAGAAATGTATTGGGGAGAAACATGTTCCTGTTGCGTTTGCTGGGACGAGGATATTGGATGGTGAGTATCTTTATGCAGATACTGACGGAATTTTGATATCGAAAACAAAGTTATATGTTTGAGCACCGTCCTTTAATTAGACAAGGTGTAACAATTTGTATTGAAGACAAAAACATATGATATTTGCCACTATTTGTGAACTAAATTCTTGAGTTTTGAGAATATTTAGAAGATTATGCTAATGTGTTGTTATGTATGTCCTAAATTACCTTAAACTGTTGTGAATGAACATGGTGGGCTTTAGTATAAGTAATTGCTATTAGTCGAGTCTCTTGAACCATTAGTTATGCATTTAAGTTTTTTATTCACATTGCTATTTAGATAATATGTGGTAATCTTACTGTTTTTGGGCCAAACGTTTGGGTGGATGGTCTGCTGATATGTGCATATTGAAAAGATGTACATATTGAATCATGAATGGTGAACACAACTCATTTCTCAAAGTTTGTAGGTTTCAACTTCAAAAAAGATGTATATATAATTTACAAGTAATTATTTATATAATTGTCACCTCGAGTACGTGATGTGCGTGCTTTCGTCTCGACGCCTCGTGTCTCGGCTTTTTGACCCTTATTGCATCGAAGCGCATCACGCTATTTAAAACCCAGGGGTTACTCGGGTTCGGGTCAATTCGTGTCCGGATCAATTGAATAAGGGTAAAAAGTGGAGGTCAATTCGTGTCCGGATCAACCGAATATGGGTAAAAAGTAAAAAATATATAAAAAATCCTTTTTTGTACGCTTTTAAATATAAAATATATAAGATTTATATTAAAAAAATCCTTATTCGGGTTGACCCGAACCTGAGTTAGCCAAAAAATTTCAACCCGATACCCAACCATATTTAGTATTTGGGGTACTCGGGTTGACCCGAATAAAATTTTGGACCCAACTAACGCGACCTGAATATGCTTAAAATTTTTAACACACGACCGCTATCATCTTCGTTCATTTACATAGTTAATGTCTAATATCACTTGTGATATTTGTTATATGACATGTCTAATATCACTTGTGATATTTTTTAAACATGGTTCTGCTTAGATTGTGTGAGAAGCACCCCAACCAAATAGTTGTAAGTTCAAGTCTTGCTTGGGACATATGAGATAGTTTGTGGTATAAATATTGTACGATAGTTATAAATTGTCGTTCGAAAAAAAAAATAATTTATAAACATAGTTTAGGTCTAATATTACTTGTGATATTTCAGAAACAAACAAGTATGCTTTTTAACTTTTAATATCACTTGTGATATTTCATTGTTATATATATTTTTTTTATGAGATAGTTTGTGGTTATATTACAATGTCAGGGGTAATAATTGTTAAGCCGCAGGCGAATCTTACATGATAAAGGTTATATTTATCACCAGTGATATTACAATCTCAGGGGTAATCAGTGTTAAGCAACGCGTGAATCTTAGTTGATAATGGTTATATTTATCACTGGTGATATTACAATCTCATGGGTAATCAGTGTTAAGCTACATATACATCTTTGTTAATAGAGGTTTCGAAGGTGGATTTGGCAAGTATGAAGGCTGATGTTGTTTTTAAATAGTCTTAGAATATCACATGTGGTAGAAAAAGTTTATGTATATATCACTTGTGATATTATACCTAATGGTTAGGGGTTTATGGTTTTTGGTATAGTGTTTAATGGTTGGGGTTTTATGGTATTTGGTATAGGGTTTAGTGGTTAGGGAGGGGGTTTAGGGTTTAGTGGTTAGGGGTTAAAGGTTTTGGTGTAGGGTTTAGTGGTTAGGTGTTTAGGTTTTTGGTATAGGGTTTAGTGGTTAGGGAGGGGGTTTAGGGTTTAGTGGTTAGGGGTTAAAGGTTTTGGTGTAGGGTTTAGTGGTTAGGTGTTTAGGTTTTTGGTATAGGGTTTAGTTGTTAGGAGTTTAGGTTTTTGGTATAGGGTTTAGTGGTTAGGGAGGGGGGTCTAGGGTTTTTGGTATAGGGTTTAGTAGTTAGGGGTTTAGGATTTTTGGTATAGATTTTAAGGTTTATGTATATATCACTTGTGATATTATACCTAGTCGTAAGTGGTTTAGGGTTTTGGTATAGGGTTTAGTGGTTAGGGAAGGGGTCTAGGGTTTTTGGTATAGGGTTTAGTAGCTAGAGGTTTAGGATTTTTGGTATAGATTTTAACGTTTATGTAAATATCACTTGTGATATTATACCTAGTGGTTAGGGGTTTAAGTTTTTGGTATAGGGTTTAGTGGTTAGGGGTTTAAGGTTTTGGTATAGGGTTTAGTGGTTAGGTGTTTAGGATTTTTGGAATAGGGTTTAGTGGTTAGGGGTTTAGGGTTTTTGGTATCATGTTTAATGGTTAGGGAGGAGGGTTTAGGGTTAGGTTTTAGGATTTTTGGTATAGATTTTAAAATTTATGTATATATCACTTGTGATATTATACCAATTGGTTAGGGGTTTAGGGTTTTGGTATAGGTTTTAGTGGTTAGGGGTTTAGGATTTTTTTGTATTGATTTTAAAGTTTATGTATATATTACTTGTGATATTATACCTAGTGGTTAGGGGTTTAGGATTTTTGGTATAAGGTTTAGCAGTTAGGATGTTTAGGGTCTTTAGTATATGGTTTAGTGGTTAGGGGTTTTAAGGTTTTTGGTATATGGTTTAGTGGTTAGGGGGTTTAGGGTTTTTGGTATAGGGTTTAAAGTTTATGTATATATCACTTA
>BQNB010094299.1:0-26154 GCA_026074375.1 Tanacetum coccineum | reverse complement strand
TGAGATGTTATCGTTGTACATTAGATGTTCAACGGATGAGTCGAGATGTTATCCTTGTACATTAGATGTTCAATGGATGAGTCGCGATGTTATCGTTGTGTAACATTTCGTATTTTCAGGTCATTTTATGACGCCATTTATTTCGTCATTATTTCACTATTTTTTTTTAGTCTCGCGTTCGTAATAAAACGTTTATTAAACGTGAATCCGACTTTAGACTAAATATTAGTCTACATGCTCGATATATTTGTATTATTTATTTAAAGTATCCCATAATTGGTGATTTTATTTTTATTGTATACGTTTATTTTTCGTAGTTTCATCTGAACTCTTGTTATATTTTACGGCCATACCCGTTGGCCCCAAAACTACCCACTTATTCTATACTTGTACCTTAAATGTTAAAGTACAAAAAAAAAGTGAACTTGTAATTAAACCACACTATATGCGTGGCATCACCACCTTATTTTCTTGCAACTTTAATCATTCCCTCGTAACATTACTTTTCTTGCTCAAATCACGCCAACATGCTCCATCAATTTTCAAATCTTTATTTGTCTCTTCCTATTTTCTTTACAATATCACATGCATAAAGACCATAGACTTGCTCTATTATTAATCTAGATCAGATTTCATGCACCCTAGAACAATAAACAATTAACAAGACCCTACTAGAATAGATTATTTAAGACCTCACGTTTATCTTCACTTTCATTGTAAAACAAAAACACACAATTCACTCTTTCCATCCTTAATGGGTACACGGCTGAAACAAGGAAAAGGGGCAAAGAGAGTTCTATATTGGCTAACATTCAAAGAAAAGTATACAAGAAGTATTAAGGGTTTATTAT
This sequence comes from Tanacetum coccineum, assembly GCA_026074375.1. Classification (NCBI taxonomy): domain Eukaryota; kingdom Viridiplantae; phylum Streptophyta; class Magnoliopsida; order Asterales; family Asteraceae; genus Tanacetum; species Tanacetum coccineum. The sequence goes on along the minus strand of BQNB010094299.1, from coordinate 25,303 downwards.
AGCAAGGGTGCATTTTATTTTTCTGACTTTGCTCCGTATAGCTTTGTGAGCCTTCCTTCTATTTTTATTTCGATTGTTTCGTTTATCGATTTGATTATATGTGATGAAATCAATTGAAACTTGCGGCGTTTAGTACAATATGTTGTTGATTATAAAGTGGGATTGATATGAAATTATAGGTCATATTAGATGTATTTTTGATGAGTTTTTGGGTCGAAAACAAGTTTTAACGCATTTTGTATCGGGTCGTTTTAACCAGAAAACAGTACCTATGTTTCGGGGTTCGAGATTTTGAAAAGTTGGATTTTTGTTTATGAAATATAATAAAGCTTTCCTAGACGGACGTTTTGATATAAAATGGGACTTCTAACTCCCAATAACGAAGAAACTGGAGCTAGATCGAAATATACACTTTAGTAGAAAATAAGTCATTTTAATACTTAATTAAATCTGACAGGTTTCGTAATTTGACGTTTTGAGTACTTTCGAGTCCGTTTCGGCCTTCCGGCAAAACACGAAAGTTGTTCGGAATGACGTTTTGCATAAAATCTCTTTTTGGTCAAAGTCGTGAAAATGTAATATAACGGGTCAAAATCGAAAGTCAAACTTCTGTATTTTTATAAAAATATATATAGTTTTAGCAGATTCTCGTAAGGGCATTTTGGTCATTTTCTGTCGAGTTTCAAGTCTCGGCTAAAACTAAAAAGTTGTCCGGAATATCGTTTCGCATGAGTTTGCTTTAGAACCCGAGTCGTGAAAAGGTGATTTAGTGGGTCGTTTTGTTCTGGTTAGACTTAGAAAATAAATGTATTTTATTAAAAAGTCAAACGTAAAAGTCAACAAGGACATTAGTAAATGTTAATGAACTATGAAGGTGATTTCGATTTATAAAATAATATCCAATAATATATTATCGTAAGTAATTACTTTTGAGGCCGTTGGTCGATTCTAAAAATGAAATAGTATATGTTTGGATGGAAAATAGTATATATATAAAATATACTAAGTGTTAAGGTTTAGAACGCGCAAGTGGATTTCTCATCACATATAAGTATGGATGCATATATAAATATATATATATGTTTTCGTCGTAACGATGTACGCATCGTTGCTCGTATTTTGTACGTATTGTAATCGAGCGACATAATTATAGGTCGTGATCGAGATCGTTGCTGCTTCGTTTGTATTCGGTTTATTTGATCGTGATCATTGATCAAGGTGAGTTCATAGTCTCGCATTTCAATCTTTTCAATGTTTTATAAACCCGCGAGGGGAATACATGCTCGTTTACAAACTTGTATATTTTACTACAGTACAATTACCTTTCAATACTTTGTGAGTTCATAGCCCCACCTTTTCTCTTTTAATGGTTTTCTTAAACTGTTTTCGGGGTGAGAATACGTGCTCGTTTTACTACATAAACTTATTGATTTCTATACGTAAGCGTTACATGATTATTTTTACTAAGTTTGATTTGTTTACTACATGATTTGAGATCGTGAATACCTATATTTGAAACCGTGAATTTTAGACATGATTGTTTTACTACGGACACAAGTGTTTACAAAGTGTATGCTATCCAGATTACTGCCTGAATATTATTGCTAAGTTACCTTATTGCCGTGAAGTCCCTACTTATCATGAACCGTTAATTGCTATTGTAGTAAGCGCGAGTGTTGTGGATAGATCTATCGGGATTGACAATCCCCACCTTACTTGGGTCACTAGTTTGATCGGGTGCATTTAACATTGAGAGGTGTTAGGTTGTTGGCAAGCATCCTATATTCTGATTGGGGCACAAATCTAGTTAAGGCTTCGGGGTCATGAGCTTAGTGCAATAATACCTGTTATATATTTAGACTTGGTGAATGTGTTTCCCTTGTCTACCTTACTTGTTTTGGACTTCGGAATACGTACTTAGTCCACCATTACTTCGATCTTGTGGTCCACTACTGAACATTACTAGATTTATTAAATCACTACTTGGATTTCGGATGGATTTCGGAAATAACACTTTTAAATGTTGTAACGCTACTTTTCTTCTGAAATATTTCTTAAATTATTTCAATACTGCTTTTTACTTAAACCTATGAATTCACCAACATTATTGTTGACGTTTTAGCATGTATTTTCAGGTTACTATTTTGCTAGTGGAGCATTGGGAGCATTCGAGTCGCGCGGATATATATTTTTGAAGGCTTAATAACTTGAGTACTATTTGACAAACGTTTTGACAATGTTTTCTAATACATTATAAATAGAACCTATTTAACTCTGACATTTTTAATTAAATTGAATGTGACATTTTATTAAACGTCTCTTTTGAGGTCGTTTTCTGTGACTTGTCCCTTGTGCCTTGAAGTCGCACCCCAATGTTACCATTCCGCTGCCATCCGATTTTGGGGGTGTGACAACAATAATCTCTTTTCCGTCTTTAGGAGAGGAAGATGGAACGGAAGGACCAATGATCATCGAAGCTGAAATAGGAGGGCACTTCGTACACCGGATATACGTGGACGGAGGAGCGTCCTTAGAAGTTCTATACGAACATTGCTTCGTCAGGCTTCGACCAGAAATAAGAAGCCAGATGATCCCAGCTGCCACATCACTTATAGGATTCAGTAGAGAAACCATTTGGCCGATAGGCCAGATATCCCTACTAGTAAAGATAGGTGACGAAGAGCATTCCACTTCCGCATGGATGAACTTCATGGTTATCAGGTCACCATCCCAACACAATGGAATAATAGGCAGAACGGGTATAAGAAAGATCCGTACCATACCATCTACGGCATACAGAATGTTAAAATTCTCAGTCAAAGGAGGAACGGTGACGATACGAAGCAGCAGAGTCATCCCGATAGAATGTGCAATGATCTCTGGACCTAACACACAACACCCCGTGACCAGTCAGGTGTTGGAGGAGAAGATAAAATTGGCCATTCATCCTGAATACCCTGAGCAAACAATAGCCATAGGATCTACCCTAACAGAAAAAGGACGCAAAGAACTATATGCTTTGCTCAGACAAAACCTAGATGTTTTTTCCTGGAAGCCAGCAGACATAACGGGCGTCCCGCGGCACATAGCGGAGCACCGCCTAAATGTCCGAGAAGGATGCCTACCTATCAGACAAAAGAAAAGGGGGCAAGCGCCGGAAAGAAATAAAGCGATCCAGGAGGAAGTGGAAATTTGGTAGATGCCAGAATCATGAAAGAAGTCCATTATCACAGTTGGCTATCTAACCCGGTCATGGTCAAGAAACACGATGGGAGCTGGCGAATGTGTGTGGATTTCAAAGATCTAAACAAAGCATGTCCTCAGGATGGTTATCCCCTGCCGGAGATAGATTGGAAAGTAGAGTCTCTCTGCGGATACCCTCTCAAGTGCTTCCTAGACGCATACAAAGGGTACCACCAAATCAAAATGGCAGAGGAGGATGAAGAAAAAACAGCATTCATCACGAGCCAAGGGATATTCTGTTACACAAAGATGTCGTTCGGCCTAAAGAATGCCGGGGCAACCTATCAACGCTTAGTAGACAGGGCGTTCCAAAAGCAGATCGGACGCAACCTGGAAGTATATGTCGACGACTTGGTCATAAAAAGCCACACGGAAGAAGAAATTATCCGAGACATAGCAGAAACATTCAAAACTCTCCGGCAAATAAACATGAAGCTAAATCCAAAAAAATGCACCTTTGGAATGCAGGAGGGGATGTTCTTGGGCTACAAAGTAAACGCTGACGGGCTGAAAGTATGTCCAGACAAAGCAGACGCGGTCCTTAGCTTACCGTCTCCGGGATGCCTTAAAGATGTACAAAAGCTGAACGGGAAACTAGCAAGTTTAAACAGATTTCTGTCAAAATCAGCTAAAAAATCACTGCCTTTCTTCAAAACCCTGAAGAAGTGCACAAAGAAGAGCGATTTCCAATGGACTCAGGAAGCCGAAGTAGCCTTCAGACAGATGAAGAAACTCATCGCGGATCTCCCAATGCTGACCGCACCAAAGGAAAGGGAGGAGCTAATCATGTACTTAGCCGCGGCCAAGGAAGCTATTAGTGCAGTCTTAATGACCGAAAGGGAGGGCAAGCAAATGCCAGTGTACTTTGTGAGCCGCGCCCTACGAGGGCCGGAGATCAACTACACCCCCATGGAAAAACTGGTGTTAGCCTTGCTCAGCGCAAGCAGGCGGCTGAAAAGATACTTCCAGGCACACACAATTGTTGTAATCACAGATCAGCCGATAAAGCAACTGCTGTCAAACTCAGAAATCACCGGAAGGATGCTAAAGTGGAAATTTGAGCTAGAAGGATATGACATCCAATACAGGCCAAGGATATCGATCAAAGGACAAATATTGGCGGATTTTATCGTGGAACGACCGGAGGAAGAATCCCCGGATGAACTCATGACAGAACCAGAAGAACTACCGGAACCTTGGACTTTGTTCATAGATGGGTCATCCTTAGATGGTTCCGGAGCCGGGCTGATACTAACAAACCCAGAAGGGGTCGAATTCACATAAGCCATGAGGTTTAGGTTTGAGGCCACCAACAACGAAGCTGAGTATGAAGCATTAATAGCCGGTCTCCGGATCGCAGAACAAATGGGTGTAAAAAACCTTCAAGCAAACGTAGACTCACGGCTTGTAGCCAACCAGGTCAATGGCTCTTACGTTGCAAAGGAGTCAGGTATGGTTCAGTACTTGGAAAAGGTAAAAACGCTCATAAGTAACTTCAAAGAATTTTCCATCAAGCAAGTACCGCGGAGCGAGAACAAGAAGGCGGATGCCCTAAGCAAAATTGCATATACAAACTTTGCACATCTTAGCAAGCAAGTACTTATGGAGGAACTAAATGAAAAGTCTATAAATGAGAAGGAAGTCCTCGTTATAGTAGAGGAGGAAGGACACACATGGATGACACCCATATGCGAATACCTCACAAAGGAAATCCTTCCAAAAGACAAAAAGAAAGCAAGGGCGGTACGTCGCAAGGCATCCAAGTATGCCGTGATCAATGGAACCTTATACAAGAAATCTTTCTTGGGACCATAGCTCCGGTGTGTCGGACCACTTCAAGCAAACTACGTCCTTAGAGAAATACACAAAGGATCTTGCAGCATGCACTCCGGTCCTAGATCTGTGGTCGCTAAGGCTATCCGGACAGGATATTACTGTCCAACAATGCACACAGATGCGCAGAAACTAATAAGGGAATGCAATGACTGCCAAGTCCATTGCCCCATTCCCCCCACTACTCTGTTGGGGGCAATTCCCCCTACTACTCTTGCAGTGGCTCCACCCCTCCCACCGCTACATAAACTTGTTTTTATATGGTTTCTTAGTTGTGTATAAGTTATATGAAAGGGGTAGTCTTTTAACCCATTCTTATAAAAATATCCGGTACAGTTACAAATAGAGAGTATGTTGATGGTAGGGTGTATTTATAGTTATAACAAGGGGTTTTGTTTGCAGCCATAGTTTCATAGTTTGATATCTACTTATATGTCTGTTTGTTTGTTTCAAAGACTTGGGAAATCATACCCTGAGAAACGACAGTCAGTGTATGCATAAAAATGGACGTGTAACATATCAAAACGCGTAAAAATGGAGCATTAACACAACTAGTTGTGAAACATTGTTATGCAGTTGGCTAAGACATGACACTTATACAAGTGAGTGCATAATAAATTGAATAAACTTGCGCATATGTATCTCACAATTAAGTAGAACATATGAACTCTTTTAACTCTTTTATTTTATGTTCCCTTAGGAGGAAAGGAAAGAAGGCATTGTATTTGTGAGTTCGAAAGAAGAGTAAAGAAACATTTTTACAATTATACCTTTTATAAGTATATACCTTTGATTTCCAAATATCCAATTTCAACAAACATGCAATTGGTAAAAGAATTACGCGTACGCTTAAGAAACATAGAGTAAAATTTAGTATAAAGAAAAAATACAATGTGTTACTCTGTATTATTTTGTTTCTATGCGTAACTTTTTTAACAATTTAATGTATTACCTATCACTCCTTTAAAAAGTTGTAGCTAAAAACCAAGTTTAGTTCAGTTTTTTAAATATTGTGGCAACAATAATAATTCTTGAACAAGATTAGCTACCAAAAGTGTTACATTTTTACTATGCCTTTGTGATCAATAGCATTTTTAATTTTTAGAAGAGCTTCCATATTGGTATATTACTTAGATAATTATTTGACACAGGGCATAGCAAACTTTGGTGGAGCAAATGACATTGACTCATACATATATAGTTAACTTTGAGATGAAAAAAGAACCGAATTTAGTTCTGATAAGAATTCTTGAACAAGATTAGCTACCAAAAGTGTTATGTATATACTATGCCTCTGTGATCAATATTATTTTTATTTTTTAGAAAAGCTTCCATATTGGTAGGTTACTTAGATAACGATTTGACACAAGGCATAACAAACATTGGTGGAACAAATGACATTGACTAATACATATATAGTTAACTTTGAGAAGAAAAAAGAACCGAATTTAGTTTTGTTTTTTGAATATTGTAGCAACAATAATAATTCTTGAACAAGATTAGATGCCTCTGTGATCAATAGCATTTTTAATTTTTAGAAGAGCTTCCAAAATTGTATATTACTTAGATAACGATATGACACAGGACATAGCAAAACATTGGTGGAGAAAATGACATTGACTCATACATATATAGTTAACTTTGAGAAGAAAAAAGAACCGAATTTAGTTCTGTTTTTTGGATATTGTGGTAACAATAATAATTCTTGAACAAGATTAGCTACCAAAAGTGTTACGTGTATACTATGCCTCTGTTATCAATAACATTTTTAATTTTTAGAAGATCTTCCATATTGGTTTATTACTTAGATAATGATTTGACACAGGGCATAGCAAACATTTGTGGAGCAAATGACATTGACTCATACATATATAGTTAACTTTGAGAAGAAAAAAGAACATAATTTAGTTCTGTTTTTTGTATATGGTGGCAGCAATAATAATTCTTGAACAAGATTAGCTAATAAAAGTGTTACGTATATACTATGCCTTTGTAATCGATAGCATTTTTTATTTTTAGAAAAGCTTCCATATTGGTATATTACTTAAATAACGATTTGACCCTGGCATAGCAAACATTGGTGGAGCAAATGACATTGACTCATACATATATAGTTAACTTTGAGAAGAAAAAAGAACCGAATTTACTTCTGTTTTTTGAATATTATGGCAACAATAATAATTCTTGAAGAAGATTAGCTACCAAAAGTTTTACGTATATACTTTGCCTCTGTGATTAATAGCATTTTTAATTTTTAGAAGATCTTCCATATTGGTATATTACTTAGACAACAATTTGACACATGGCATAGCAAAACACTGGTGGAGCAAAAGACATTGACTCATACATATATAGTTAACTTTGAGAAGAAAAAAGAACCGAATTTAGTTCTGTTTTTTGAATATTGTGGCAACAATAATAATTCTTAAACAAGAGTAGCTACCAAAAGTGTTACGTATATACTATGCCTCTTTTGATCAATAACATTATTAATTTTTAGAAGAGCTTTCATATTGGTATGTTGCTTAGATCAATTTGACACAGGGCATAGCAAACATTGGTGGAGCAAATGACATATACTCATACATATATAGTTAACTTTGAGAAGAAAAAAGAATCGAATTTAGTCCAGTTTTTTGAATATTGTGGCAACAATAATAATTCTTGAACAAGATTTGCTACCAAAAGTGTTACGTTTATAATATGCCTCTATGATCAATAGCATTTTTAATTTTTAGAAGAGCTTCCATAGTGGTATATTACTTATATAATGAGGGCATAGAAAACAGTGGTGGAGCAAATGACATTGACTCATACATATATAGTTAACTTTGAGAAGAAAAAAGAACCGAATTTAGTTCTGTTTTTTAAATATTGTGGCAACAATAATAATTCTTGAACAAGATTAGCTACCAAAAGTGTTACGTATATACTATGCCTCTATGATCAATAGCAGTTTTAATTTTTAGAAGAGCTTCCATATTGGTATATTACTTAGATAACGATTTGACACAGGGCATAGCAAACATTGTAGGAGCAAATGACATTGACTTATACATATATAGTTAACTTCCAGAAGAAAAAAGAACCGAATATGTATAGTGAACGTATTAGGGCAAGAGTATTTTAGGTACATACAAAAAGCCACATACATAACTTATTTAGTATGCTTGAGATAGAGATGAAAAAAGAATTAGAGAAGACTATGCTAAAACTGCGTTGATGAAGTGCATAACAGTGGCAGAGAAATAAAGGAAAAGTGCTACAAGAAGAGTGCATTGGTGGGAAGAAGGGTAAATTAGAGGGTAATGATAGTTATAACCCCCAATTTAGTTTAGTTGGTATTGGCCCCGACCCAAGATTGTAACCTAGGCTCTGATACCAATTGGAGAAACTAAAAGAATCAATGATCCGATGGTCGGGGAGACTAAAACCACAAGATAGCCATTTTTAGAGAGGAGAGTGTGGTGAGAGAAATAAATGTGTAAAATAATATTGAAAGTGAAAATGTTACAATAGTCTCAACCCCTCTATGGAAGCCATGGAGGGGTATTTATACCACCATACATTACACAAGTATGCTATATTGGCTATTCTAGTCCTTGTGTATGGTGGTATGGTAAACTATGATAATTCCGTAATGTCATCACATAAAATGAAATCCTAACATTTTCGGCCTGATTTTCAATTATACTTAATTGAAGGAACAAGAGATAGGGCCTCTAACCAGCACTCCTATTGCTTTAATATTGAGGATGATCACAAAACATTAGTTAAAGAAATGAAGTCTCATGATGATGCTTTCTGGAAAAAAAATGATGAGATGGATTCCATCATGGGCAACAACACACGAGTGTTGACTAATCTACCACATGGTTTCAAACCTTTGAATTGTAAATGGATTTTTATTAGAAAACTAAAGGTAGATGAAACAATTGAAATGTTCAAGGCTAGATTGGCCATTAAGGGGTTTAAACAAAAGTTAAAGATAGGCTACTTTGATACTTATGCTCTACTAGCATGAACTGATGCCATAAAACTGTTGATTGCTTTGGAAATAATTCATAATCTGATATGGATGTGAAGACAATTTTCTTAAATGGTGAATTAGATAAAGGAGGTTTACATAAACCAACCTCAAGGCTTCATCATGCCAGGCAATGAAACCAAGGTGTGTAAATTGATTAAGTTCTTATATGGACTGAAGCAGGCACCTAAGCAATGACATCAAAAGTTTGATGTCATTGTTTTGTCTAGTGGGTATCTTTTGAACCGAGCTAACAAATGCGTATATAGAAAATTTGATGAATCTGGTAATTGAGTCATCATTCATCTATATATTGATGACATGCTGATCTTTAGGACTAACCAAGTTCAAGTTGACCTAACAAAGTAATTTTTGTCATCAAGGTTCTCTATGAAAAACATAAGGGAGGTTGATGTTATCCTTGGTATAAGATTAAACATAAAGTAATGAATCTCAAGTTCCCAGTCTCATTATATCAAGAAGGTATTGAATAAATTTAATTACTTTGAATTTACTCCAGTGAGTACTCCTATGGATACAAGTGAGAGGCTGAAACCTAATAATGGTAACTTTGTATCTCAGCTTGAGTATTCTAGGGTAATTGGCTGCTTGATGTATGGTGTACAAGGTCTGATATTGCTTTTATAGTTGGTAAACTGAGTATGTATACTAGTAATCCTAGTACTCAACATTGGCAAGCAGTTCAACGGGTACTGAAGTATTTAAAGAAAACTATGAATTATAGTTTATCATATATTGTATATCCTTCAGTTCTAGAAGGATACATTGATCCAAGCTGGATCAGCAATACTGAAGACAATTCTTCAACAAGTGTCTGGGTATTCTTACTTGGAGGAGGTGTTATCTCAAGAGCTTCCAAGAAGTAAACTTGCATTACAAGTTTAACAATAGAATCTGAATCTGTGGCTTTAATAGTTATTAGTAAAGAAGTTGATCGTAAAAAACTTGATTCTTGAGATTCCATATTGTGGCCTTAACCTATAGCACCTATTTCTATCCATTGTGATAGTGCAACTATATTAGCAAATGTTTATAAACAAATGTACAATGGAAAGTCTAGACACATAGATTTCAGACATAGTATGCTTTGTGAACTCGTCATGAATGGGGTGATTTCTATAGTTTGTAAGGTCTTAATAAAATCTAGTTGATCACTTGACAAATGGTTTGGCTAGGGACTTAGTTATAAAGTTGGATAAAGGGATGAGTTTAAAGTCTAACTTAGTCATTGAGCATTAAGACACCCAATTCCCTCCTGAGGAAACTTGGGAGCTGAATTCAATATGAAAAGCTTGATGTTCATAGGACGGAAGCACATGTATTTACATATCATCCCAAAGATGTGCTCAAATCTGTTGAAGGGTCTGCTGAATGGTTTTTTTCTTAATGGTTCATTTGAAAAAGTGCAAGGCATATGCATGAGTAAAAGAACTACCTATGTGAATGTGATCCACTATAAAGAAATGTCATTTCACCATACTTTTTCGTACAAACTTCAAAAAAGTGTGTAAAATATAATGAGTTTGTTCACATTTATAATTGTGTAAAAGTTTGTTACATAAATAAGTGTGAACAAATTTTGAAAAACAAAATAGTTTCCACACTTATATTTGTTGCAAATAAAAATCCACACTTTTAAGTGCGAAAAAATCTATAATTTGTTCATATTTTCAAATGTAGACCCCATTTGTAACACTCAAATCGTTTACACTTCCTCTTGTGTGAGAAGTGCGGAGGATCTAGGTGTTACAAATGGGGTCCACATTTGAAAGTGTGAAAGAATTATGGATTTTTCCACACTTAAAAGTGTGAACTTCTATTTGCAACAAGTATATGTGTGAAAACCTTTTACCTTTTTAAAATTTGTTCACACTTATTTATGTAACTAATTTTTTACACATTTATATGTGTTAATAAACTTAAAATATTTCACACACTATTTAAAAGTGTGTACAAAAAAATGTGGTAAAATGGACATTTTTTGTAGTATGAAGTTTTGTTGCTTCAGAGAGCTTGGGCTTTTAGCTCTTGAAACATTCATGAAATGGATATGGACACATGGCTTATTTAGTATTTAAAAACTTGTGTGTATGTTATCTTCAGTAATTCAAATGGGTTGAAGGGTTCAATTCTTAGAATACCCGATTCTCAAATATTTAGAATGTCTAATGTACTAAGATGGAAATTTAATCTTCAAGATATTTTCATTTATGCATTGGATTTGTTTTCTTGTTATTTTCCATGTAAAATGAACTTGGAGGTACGAAATGGATACCCATTTAATGAGTTTGGAGGTACGGAGTGTACACCCATTTAATCTCCGACCTTCCAGACTCATTTAGTGGTTTACTGATGTACTCATCAAGGAGTAACTCATCAGCAGGTTGAATCCTTCAAGGAGTTATCTCATCAGAGAATATTACTCTTTGGTGAGAAAACTAATCAGCGAGTGGTAGTAATTAGAAACTAAACTCATCAACATGTATGCTCTTTAGTGAGCGTTAGAGGTGGAAAAATAGGTAGGTTAGGTTAGGTTGGGTCATGGGTCTAGATGTGTTTGGGTCAAGATGAGTCTTCTAGAAACATCGGTCTAAATGGGTTTGGGTCTAGATGGGTTTGGGTCTATATGGGTTTGGGTCTAGATGGGTTTCGGTATAGATGGGTTGGGTCCAAGTCTAGATGGGTTTTGATAACTTTTAAAAAAAAAAGTTTTTTAGAAGCCAACCATGCTCAATGTAGTAACCAAAGTGATTCACTATCCATTTATATACGTTCTTGTACGTTTTCTACGTTTTTGTTCATTTTCGATCGTTTTCATGCGTTTTCAACCGTTTGCGTCTGTTTTTGATCGATTTCGTCTGTTTTTGACCGATTTCGACCGTTTGCGATTGATATTGACCGTTTTGATCGGTTTCGACCGTTTTAGTCTGTTTTTGATCGATTTCGACCGATTTTGACCGTTTTCATCAATTTTTGACCGATTTTGACCGTTTTCCACCGATTTCGACCGTTTTTACAATTCTCGTCCGTTTTCGACTGATTTTGACTATTTTCGAGTGTTTTTGAGCATTTTCGACCATTTTCGACCGTTTTTGACCGATTTCTATCGATTTTTGACCGTTTTCATCCGATTTTAACCGACTTCGTACGCTTTTGTTCACTTTTTATGATTTTGTTCGTTTACATACGTCCTCCGTTTTCCTCTATTTTTCTTCGATTTTCTATGCTTCGTTTGTTCTCGTATACTTTGTACGTTTTTACACGTCTTCATATGCTTTTATACATTGTTATAAAAAGTACTAAAACGTATAAAAACGGATAAAATATTTGAAAACCTTCACATATCTAAGAACTAGTTTATTGACTCGTGAAATTCACGGGGCCTTAAGAAATCGTGACAGTGTTTCTATAAGAGATTGATTTATGGTATTACATAAATAAATTACATGTTAGCCTCGTGAATAGAAAGTATTAATGCTAACTTACGATACATATAAATTATTGAAACGCTATAAAAGAACACGGGGCCTTAAGAAACCGTTGACAACGTTTATATAATAGATCGATTTGTGTTATTATGTAAATAAATTACATTTAGATGTATGAATAGAAACGGAATCTAACTTTTCAATTTTTTAAAAATAAAAAACTGAACCATCGTTTATTCATTTTTAGTTTCGGTAGGTTATTTTGGTTTAGTTTTTTTTCCGGCTTGGTTTAGATTTTTTCGGTTTTTCTGGGTAAAGACAAAATACTTTTTTTTGGGTAAAGACAAAATTCCTAAAACAAAATTCATTTTTTTATAAACCGGGTGTCTGACTTGACATTGCAAGCCGACTATTCCCAAGGCCGACTATTCTTTTGGATAGCCCAGAGTCAATGCAGGTGAACCTCCGTGACCGTGGCCAATAGGGGATTAATTTTCTCCCCAGGGTTCGAACCCAAGACCTCTAGGCACTTCTCGTCCTAAAGGCTAAGCCCTTCCCGATGGGTCACCTCATTGGTTTTGTAATAAAATACTTTTTATATAAGGTTTTTTGTATTTGATACTAAATTTGTTTTAATAAAACTTGTATACAAAATACATATATACAAAGTTGTGTAAAAGAAAATTATAATATTACATTTAGATAATATCTTATTTTATACATTCAAACACGCATATTTTTTCTTCCATAATCACAACATTTGTGAAATCGAGACATGCACCCTTTATAGACTCAAACCATCGACGACACTAATCATTCACTCCACAAGTTGTATTCTAAAGTCTTGTAAGTTTTTTTAAAATCTTTGATTTGTTTCTTATTCCCAAATCGATTTAGATCTACCAAAATCGTGTAAGTTTTTTTTATATATCATGTTATCGATTGTTAAAGGGTTATAGTCATAAACCCTAACTTATGAATGTTTGTTTTTAAAGTATTTGTTAGATTGAAACTTTATTTTTATGTTGTAAATGGTTAAAAAAACAGTATGTTGTTTGTGATCAAATAATCCACCGTTTCATAGTGTTTTTTTAGTTTGATAAGTCTCACATGAAATAGTCTCTTCATAGTAATTTTGTAGACTTTTTGCTTTAGGTTCTGATTGAAATAAAAGGAAGATTAATTTCATATATTATCGTACTTTTGTGATTAATTTCATATATATCCATGTACAACAATTGAATGCATAATTAAAAAAAACTCTTCAAACAACTATATAATGTTGGGAAAAATAGTAAGTAACCCGCTAATGTTTGTGATCAAATGATCCACCATTGCATAGAGTTTTTTTAGTTTGGTAAGTCTCACATGAAATAGTATCTTCATTGTAATTATGTAGACTTTTTGCTTTAGCTTCTGATTGCAATAAAAAGAATATTAATTTCATATATCACTCTACTTTTGTGATTATTTTCATATATACCTTAAGTATAACCATTAAATGCATAATTAAAAAAACCCTCTTCAAACAACTATATAATTTTGGGAAAAATAGAAAGTAACACAATAAAGTATGATTCTCACTTCCTAGAAACGTTACAGAATAACAAAAAGTAAAATCTGTGGTTCCTCAAACCAATATACCAATTTAATCAACATTACTTAATCTAAGATGAAAAACGAATGAAACGGTTAGGCAAAGCCAAAGTAACTCTTATAAAAGAGCATGCTTATCAGTTTTGCACTTTGATATCCGACAATACAGTTAAGGTGAGTAGACAACACAGGTGGAGCAATATAAGGTTTCTTTAAACGGGAAAAAATAATAATGTATCGAAACCTCCTTTGAAGACTTTTTACCACTTAAATAATAGAATAAATTACACGTTTCATCCCTATGGTTTATACCAAATAACACTTTTAGTCCCTATTCGATTTTAAGTACACCAATCGTCCTTAATTTTCAAACTAATTGCATTGATGGTCTATATTTTGGCAAAATACGGACAAACTGTGTAATAAATTTATTTGGAATATGTTACACGGATAATCCTTATTTTCCATAATAGAGACTATCAATGAAACATGTTTGATAAAATAGGGATTATCTATGCAATTAAAATCAAATGGAGACGAAATATGTAATTTGGGTAAACCATAGGAGCGAAACGTGTAATTTATCTTAAAGAATACTATTTGAACTAACATGACACAATTTACTCCGATATATACTTTTTTAGTAGGTGAAAATGGTAGCCGTTTAACTCGGATTATGGATACAACGTACGACTGCTATATATGAGTCCAAACAGGTTAGGCCAAGTCATCACCAACTTTTTGGTCCATTTCTCAAGAGTCTTTATAAAAAGTAGTAATGCATTACTAAGATTATGCCAGCATATCTTAAGCTAAAGTAAGTTAATTCTTTTCTATAAGAGTTATGCTATATCCACAAAAGAACCATAAAGAAACATCCACAAAATGAGGTGGCATTTTTTGATTGGTGACTTTCCAAATAATTTTTCTCTCTTATCTTTGATTAATCCAATCAAAACATGACACCTCATGTTTGTGGATATTTCTTTGTGGTCTTTTTGTGAATGTAGCATATTCCTTTCTATAATAGCGAGATAATGATTTGAACACTTTGAGAAAACTTTACCCTTTTCTTGACCTGGATCTTATCAATAAAAGTTTTTAAATTCGACCCATTTTAGGAAACGGGTACTTACTTTAGCTTGAGTATCTATCTATTTGCGGGTTCATGTACTTAAAAACATTAATGCGTACTTACATACTGATGACGTATAGTAGGCATACCAAGCCTCCGGGTTTGGGCCACACTATCACTTGGGCTTCTGGGCCCAACTTAACAGTCATAGGCCGAAACTAAACCCAATCCTGCATTGGTCACGGCCCGAACACATCAAAACGGACGCAGACCTAACTATAGGATACTTCTGTCCACGGAAAGCACACGCGTCCGTACACACGGTTATTACGGAACCTTGCCCGACAAGGGACCCATTCTGGCCACTAACTAAACAACCGAAATATTAGGAAACCCTAATATTTTATTTGCTTATAAAAAGGGACCTTCTGACACAATGAACAGTACGATTTTCTCACTCTACATACACATACTTTCTCTCTCTACATGTTTACTTACTTTTACGTCGGAGTCTAACCGTGGGGTTCGTCCCCACGGTAAGACTAACGGTTTATTTGATTGTGCAGCAAATCATCACTTCTCTTACTCTAGTACAAGATCTAATGCTCAAATCATTCGGGAACTCGACCCGACGTATAATTTGAGTCATATTCTAAACTCTACACTTATTTTGTACTAACAAATGGCGCCATCCGTGGGACCGCAACGTAACCACGTTTTCTAAAATACTCATCATGAGCACTCACGAACAACACACCCCAACCGTTCCCATGTCCGCCGTACAGAACACTGGGGGAAGAAGTGGCCCACAAGGTCTCGAAGAGCCTACGCCTGACGAGGTCCTAAAAGAATTGTGCGACAAAACTACCACCAACTCTTGCCACTTATTGCCGAAAAGATGCAAAAAAAAGAGCAACAAGATAAGCTTAATACGATAAATGCATGCCTACTCTACCGCAACGAGACCGGAAAAAATCAAAGAAATCATGAAGAGTCGCATTACTCTGAAGCCATAAAGGAGGCATGAAAATAGGCGCTCTGGAAGCCTATCACCGGTTGCCAGTGTCTTCAAAAGACTCAAACAAAACAGACCTCCTTCACCTAGGCCCAGGCCGCTGAAGGAGGGTGGTGTGTTCAATAGGTTAGGAGGAAAAGAACGAAGTGCATCTGCATGTTCTGACAGCCGCCATCAGGGTTCCCACAAAAAGTAAACCAAGGTGCAACCAAGGAAGCATCATCATAGGGGCACGTCGTCCCGGGAAATTAGAGGACATTCGAAGAGTAAAGACAGTGATGGAGGTCACTGGAAGTCCAAATCAAGAAGACACAGGTCAAACACCTACGAAGATGATCTCTCTCAGCCTTGGACGTGTGAGGAAAGAAACCCTTTCACACCTCGTATCCGGCATTTCAATTTCCCAAGGACAAGGATGCCCAGCCACGTCAAGACATATGATGGAAGCGGGGATCTGGAAGATCATTTAAAGCTATTCCATGCTGCGAGAAAGACAGAGAGGTGGGCAATGCCAACATGGTGTCACATGTTCAACTCAACGCTTACTGGAAACGCTAGAGTCTGGTTCGACAAACTCCCAAGGGAATCCATTGACAACTATGAAGATTTGAGAACATCATTCAGGGAAAATTATCTCTAACAAACAAAACACATCAAGGATCCGGTGGAGATACATCATATCAAGCAAAGAGATGGAGAATCCACGAAGGACTTTATGGAAAGATACAAAGCAGAAATCCTAGATGTGGAAGGAGCGTCGGAATGCATGAAGATCTCCGGATTCATGCACAGTATAACCCACCCCAAGCTGATCAAGGGTTTATATGAGAAAATTCTGAGGTCAATGGAAAAAATGTACAGGGTGACTACCTCTTTTCTGCAAGGGGAAGTTGTCGCATTCAGTCATAGTTGGAAAAAAGCACCCACGCCGTGGAAACAGCCAGAAGGAGGAAATAAGCCAAATTTTAAGAAGGGTTTTTAAAATAAGTAAAGATCGGATCAGAAGCCAGATAGGTTTTCACTCCTTACAAAAACCCTGAAAGAAATTTTTGCTCTAGAAAAAGGAAAATTCAAGGCTCCGCCACCAATGGTAACTCCTGCGGAAAAAATGGATCTAAAAAAGTACTGTGAATTCCACGCAGATACAGGGCATAGCACGGACGAATGCATGCAGCTGAGAAAGCAGATAGATGAGATGATCAAGTTGGGTAAGTTGTCATAATTCATCAAAGAATTAAAACAAAAACGATAAGCCAAAGGCACTAAAGAAGGGGGAAACGGCCAGAATGGATAAGCCCCTAGCCATCTTAATGATCCAACCATGGGAGAGGGTAGACAAACAAAGGGTTACCCAGAGCTTCTCTCCGGAGACAGTAATCTCCTTTCCACCTTTAGGGGACGAAGACGGAACAGAAGGACCAATGATCATCGAAGCTAAAATAGGAGGACACTTCGTGCACTGAATATACGTAGATGGTGGAGCGTCCTTAGAAATCCTATATGAACATTGCTTCGTCAGGCTCCGGCCAGAAATAAGAAGCCAGATGGTCCCGGCCACCACACACCTTATTGGATTCAACAGAGAAACCATTTGGCCGCTAGGACAGATATCTTTGCTAGTAAAAATAGGTGACGAAGAGCATTCTACTTCTGCATGGATAAACTTCATGGTTATCAGGTCACTATCCCAACACAATGGAATAATAGGCAGGTCGGGTATAAGAAAAATCCGTGCCGTACCATCTACGGCACATGGAATGTTGAAATTCCCAGTTGAGGGGGGAGGGAACAGTGACGTTATGAAGTAGCAGAGTCATTCTAATGGAATGTGCAATGATCTCCGGACCTAGCACACAACCCCCCATACCTAGCCAAGTGTTGGAGGAAAAGGTAAATGTGGTCATTCATCCGGAGTACCCTGAGCAAACAATAGCCATAGGATCCACCCTAACAGAAAAGGGACGCGCGGAACTATGTGCTTTGCTCAGATGAAACCTAGATGTTTTTGCCTAGAGACCAGCAGATATGACGGGAGTCCCGCGGCATATAGCAGAGCACCGCCTAAATATCCGAGAAGGTTGCCTACCTATTAGACAAAAGAAAATTAGGCAAGCACCGGAAAGGAATAAAGCAATCCAGGAAGAAGTGGAAAAACTGGTAGATGCTAGAATCATGAAAGAAGTCCATTATCACAGCTGGCTATCTAACCCGATCATGGTCAAAAAACACGATGGGAGCTGGCAAATATGTGTGGATTTTAAAAATCTAAACCAAGCATGTCCTAAGGATGGATATCCGCTGCCAGAGATAGATTGGAAAGTAGAATCTCTCTGCGGATACCCCTTCAAATGTTTCCTGGACGCATACAAGGGGTACCACCAAATCAAAATGGCTAAGGAGGACGAAGAAAAAATAGCATTCACACGAGCCAGGGGATATTCTGTTACTCAAAGATGCCGTTCGGCCTAAAGAATGTCGGGGCAACTTACCAACGCTTGGTAGACATATCATACCAAAAGCAGATCGGACGCAACCTGGAAGTATATGTCAACGACTTAGTCATAAAAAGCCGCACGGAAGAAGAAATTATCCGAGATATAGAAGAAACATTCAAAACCATCCGGCAAATAAACATGAAGCTAAATCCAAAAAAATGCACCTTTGGGATGCAGGAAGGGATGTTCTTGGGCTACAAAGTAAACGCCGACGGACTGAAAGTATGTCCAGACAAGGCAGACGCGGTCCTTAGTTTTCCATCTTCGAGATGCCTTAAGGACGTGCAAAAATTGAACGGGAAACTAGCAAGCTTAAATACGTTTCTGTCAAAGTCAGCCGAAAAATCACTACCTTTCTTCAAAACCCTGAAGAAATGCACAAAGAAGGGTGATTTCTAATGGACTCAGGAAGCCGAAGTAGCCTTCAAACAGATGAAGAAACTCATAGCGGAACTCCCAATGCTGGCTGCACCAAAGGAAAAGGAGGAGCTAATCATGTACCTAGCCGCGGCCAAGGAAGCTATCAGAGCAGTCTTAATGACCGAAAGGGGAGGTAAGCAATTTCCAGTGTACTTTGTGAGCCATGCCCTATGAGGGCCGAAGAACAACTACACCCCTATGGAAAAATTGGTATTAGCCTTGCTCAATGCAAGCAGGCGGCTGAAAAGGTGCTTCCAGGCACATACAATTGTTGTAATTACAGATCAGCCGATAAAGCAATTATTGTCAAAATCAGAAATCAGCGGGAGGATGCTAAAGTGGAAATTTGAGCTAGAAGGATATGACATCCAATACAGGCCAAGGACATCGATCAAAGTACAAATATTGGCAGATTTTATCGTAGAGAGACTGGATGAAGAATCTCCAGACGAACTCATGGCAGAGCCAGAAGAATTACCAGAACCATGGACTTTGTTTACAGATGGGTCATCCTGTTTAGATGGTTCTGGAACCGGGCTGATATTGACAAGTCTGGAAGGAGTTAAATTCATGTACGCCATGAGGTTTAGGTTTGAGGCTACCAACAATGAAGATGAGTATGCAGCATTAATAGCCGGTCTCCGGATCGCAGAACAAATGGGCATAAAAAACCTTCAAGCAAATGTAGACTCTCGCCGTGTAGCAAACTAGATCAATGGCTCTTACGTAGCAAAGGATTTAGTTATGGTTCAGTACTCGGAAAAAGTAAAAACGCTCGCAAGTAACTTTAAGGAATTCTCCATCAAACAAGTATCGCGGAGGGAGAACAAGAAGGCGGATGCCCTAAGCAAGATTGCATCTGCAAGCTTCGCACACCTCAGTAAGCAAGTACTTATGGAGGAATTAAAGGAAAAGTTTATACATGAGAAGGAGGTCCTCGCTATAGTGGAGGAGGAAGGTCAAACATGGATGACACCCATATGCGAATACCTTACAAAGGAAATCCTTCCGAAAGACAAAAAGAAAGCAAGGGTGGTACATCGCAAGGCATCCCGGTACACCATGATCAATGGAACTTTATACAAGAAATCTTTCTTGGGACCGTGGCTCCGATGCGTCAGACCACTTCAAACAAACTACGTCCTTAAAGAAATACACAAAGGATCCTGTAGCATGCACTTCGGTCATAGATCTGTGGTCGCCAAGGCCATCCGGATGGGATATTACTGGCCAACAATGCATTCAGATGCGCGTAAACTAATAAGGGAATACTGCCAAGTCCATTGTCCCATTCCGAGAAATCAGCAACAAAACTTAACCCCTATTACGTCTCCATGGCCATTCTATAAATGGGGGATCGACATAGCTAGACCATTCCCGGAGGGACCAGTCAAAGTCAAGTTCTTGATTGAGCTATTGACTACTTCACCAAATGGATTGAAGCAAAGCCTGTTGTGACTATCACGGGCAATCAAGTAAAGAAGTTCGTATAGGACAACATTGTTTGCAGATTTGACCTACCAGGGGAAATAGTATCGGATAATGGAAAGCAGTTCTGTGATAACCCATTTAAAGACTGGTGTGAAAAACTGTGTATCCACTAGTGTTGTGCCTCCGTGAAGCATCCACAAGCAAATGGCTTGGTCGAAAGAGCAAACAGGAGTCTCGGAGAAGGAATCAAAGCTCGATTGGATGAAAGAAGTAAGGATTGGATAGGAGAACTCTCATACGTCCTATGGGCACAACGCACCATGATAAAATCAAGCAATAGAGAGACAACATTTTCACTAACATACGGCACGAAAGCAGTCATACTAACAGAGATAGGCATGCCAACACTCCGGACTGCGGAAGTAGACCTGACAAAGAATGACGAAGCCTTGGAAATAAACTTGGACCTCATAGAAGAAAAAAGAGAACAAGCAGCAATTCAAGAGGTAAAAAGTAAAGCTAAGATGGAAAAGTACCACAACTCTAAAGTCCGAAGCACAAGCTTCAGGCCGGGGTACATGGTCTACCGTAGCAATGATGCAAGCCACACCAAGGACGAAGGAAAACTTGGCCCTAAATAGGAAGGACCATATGAAGTTACGGAGTCATTAGAAAAGGGAGCCTACATGCTTAAGGATCACAAAGGAAATGAACTTCCGCGAACATGGAACATTTGTAATCTCAAGAAATGTTATATACATGAAGTGTAAGCACCCGCCTGGCACTTATGATGCTCCAGAGGGCAATATTTTGATTTTCTTTATCTTGTAATGTCTTTTGAATATTAATGAAAAGTGGGGATTAGCTACCCTCACAAGTTTTAAGTCCTAAAATTATTTTTGCTATGCAAAGATATGTCAACACGCGCACGCAAGGAGCCACGCTCCGCAATTACATTATTTCGAATAATAAAGGTTGAGCAACCTTAAAATTAGCTTAGGTGTGTAAGAGGTATTGCAAACCCGGCACCGGGAGAATAACCCACAAATATTCACAAGACTATCTATTACGAATGTACAACAGTAATAATAAAAAGGTAGCAACATTATATAACCTGTGAAAAACATCCTCGTTATAAGACGGACGCACCAGCATCCACATAAAAACATGTCTAACATGATAAGCTAGGAACCACAACAAAAAGACCAACACACGACCGCGGTAAAAAAGCAAATATTCATATTACATACAGGCCACAAACAGAAATAGCCACACACGGCCACGACATAACAAAAGAGAAAAAAAATCTAAGTGTTCAGAATACAACTAGCCACCACAGCAGACCACATACGGTCATGGCATGAAGATAAAACTAAAAATGACAGCACTCAAGCTTGGGGACGGCAACAACACTCCCCAAGGCCTCGTCCGTGTCTTCTTCAGTATAGTGCTCAACAGAAAGAGGGGCCGCGGAAGTACTGGCTTCACCCACCCAAGTCTGGGAAGACAGAGGCGCGGAAACTATCTCCATCATTAGTTGGCGAAGAGCCGCGGCATGCTTCTTGGCTCCCTTAGCACGAGCATGGACATTCATCAAAGCGAAGGATAGGGAGGTCTCCCCGACGGCCGTTTTATCACCAGCATGATGAATGGGAACCGAAAGCTGCTCAATGCATGGTTGTAAATAAGCAGCTTCCGGAAGTCCAGCAAGAGGTCCGTCCAGCAAAAAACAATCCAAAACCTCATCCATCCCGGCATCCTTCTTGGACTTCAGCAAATCCACCAAGGGGAAGCTTGCGTCTTCAAGAGCCTTCACCGCGTCAACATAACTTGCTCTCGCAGCCTCTGGGTTGTAAGCATCAACCATGGAAAGACTTCTCCCGGCGACCCCATGCTCATGACCAGCCTCCAAGCCTTCCTGCATACCAAAGTCCACAGCCCGGCCCAAGGCGTGACCCAGAATTCCCTGATACTCAGAAGATTTCAAGCATTTAAGGATAGCAAGTTGTATTCCATGGGTCAGGAGCCACCTCCTTCCGGCCAAAAGAGTCAAGTAGGTGGGATAAAATTCCCCCTCCAGACGGCCAGAGACATCCATCACGTGTGCCTCAAGCTCGGCCACACGGTTGTACAGCTCCTGAGCCTGCTCTTCCTGCTGAACTTCCATTTTCTCCTTGAAATCCTTAAAACCAGCACGCAGAGAAGAAACCTGCAAAAGCAAGAACACTTGTAAAAAAAAATATATATATAAAAATAATATATATACATGCGGAATAAAAGGTGCGGACATACCTCAGAGACAAGCCTATCGCGCTCAGACGCCAATGAAGTAATCTTAGTCCCGGCCTCGGTACAGGCCACCTGGGCATCATTCAGAGCGGACTCAAGATGAGTGGCACGGGAGTCAAGCAAGGAGATGTCATGGTCCTTCTGAGTAATGGTGACCTTGAGAGCTGACACCTCCGCAGTCAAAGCAGACTTCTCCCCGGATAGTGAAGAAACTTGGTCACGGAGGCGGACAACCTTCGCGGCTTCAGCCTCCTTCTCCGCCAGCTGAGACTTCAACCTGAGGATCTCCGAGTCTTTCTCCTCCAACAACTTACCACGTGCAACATACTTAGCATTGAGTTTTTCTTTAAGCTCCAACTCATGCTCCGCACGGGACCTCACCTTTGACCCAAGGCATATTTGCCATGCTGCCCCTATATTAAACTTTGTATATAATTGGTCACAGTCCATGGAACGGAGAGAAGAGAAAAAGGCGGGGGGAGCAACGCGGTCCAACAGGATACGGCAGGAAAAGCCACCGTCCAATAACGAATCATTGGTAATGTTCTACCTAGGAACATACCAACTCTTCGCCTCGGAAGGGTCAAAGGTAGCAAGCTCATAGAAAGAATCATCAGACCCTTCTGACTCCTCAAGCTGGGAAGGACCAACCAGATTCGGATTAACATCCATGGCGAGCTTGGCCTTGGTGGAGGTTGTGGTGGCAGCGACAGTATCTACCAGAGCACTCAAAGTGCTAGAGCTGTAAGGATAAACAAAAAATCAACGATTAGGAAAAGGTGCGGAAATTCAGAAAGTACTTAAGGATGCGTATACATACCTCCTCATAGTAGTACGGATCTGGAGGCTCGCTTGGGCAGATAAATCTACAAAATTTTACTTTCTTGAGAAGGAGGGGCAACATAGGGAGTAGCAGACTGTTCCCGAGCCAACAAACGATATCCTGCCGGCATAATCTGCTTCAAACCAACAAGGGTTTTACGTTTGGTACCGGAAGCAAGGGAAGGGTGGTCCGTCCTCAACTTCTTAGCAGGGAGAACGTCGCTCTGCTTTATTAGTATTTTCTTCTTAATCTTTTTGGGTTGCTCCGTAACAACCTCCTCCTCACCACGTCTCGCTACAACCGTATCCTCGCCCGGATCTACCAACTCTAAGTATGCATCATCAGCAGCAACATCTTTCAGCCTTTCTTCAACTGGAGTAGAGACCTCCGCACCCGCAGCCGAACTACTACCCCCGAGGGCGCGAGGCACCAGAGGCATGAAGCAGTGCTCGGTACTCTCTAGTAATTTCACCTGATCAGCACCCTTCTGAATTTCTACTGCTTGGACCTTCCGGGGGTCGGCGGTCTTGATAAAGTCAAATAAAACCATCTCTACAAAACAAACGTTAAGTGATCAGGTTTCATAACGCAAAAGGACCACAACTAAAGGGAAATAACACCCATACGTCCCGTCAGGATACTCAAAAGCCAGATATGAATTTTCATCAAAAGGGTAATATGGGCTCAAACCCACGAGGCATAAGAAGCACTCCGGATACCGACGGAAAGGAGCCTTATGGCTTTCAAGAAGTTTGACGGCTTGCTCTTGACGAGTAGTAAGATGGGGAGCCGGATCTTTCTCTAAGGTACCTCCCGTGTATAAAGGAACAGAAATGGGGAACACGCGAGAGTCAACAAAAAAATGGTCATCCCAATACTTAATAGAATCCGGAGGTTTTGAAAAGAAAGTCGGAGCCGAGGTGGAACGCTTAGCAAACGAAAACAACCAGTCACTATAAGAACGGGTGTAGAAGGCGCGGAACAAGGCCACGGACAGCGCAAGGTCGAGCACGCGCGTCAGAACCTCAAAGTGAGATACCCGGGCCGCACCAAAAGGTGACAGTTGGGAAATATGCACACGAAAGTATTTGAGAACGGCCAAAAAAAACTTTGTAAATAGAATCCTATAACCACAAACATCAAAGATCCTAGTATATACGCCTGCTTTACTGGCTGGGAACTCGGAAATGGTTTTACCACGCCCCGGAGCAGTGTGATGAACCTCAGCCGGAATATAAAAGCTATTATAAAAGCTATCTACCATTTCTTGAGTCATAATAGAATGTTTAGTGTAACACCCCAAAAATCAGGTAGCAGCGAAATGGTAACAATGGGGTGCTACGTCAAAGTACAACAATCAAGATATATAAAATGACCTTAAATGGACGTTTTAAGATAAGATTTCATTCGATGCCATAGCAAAATATCAGAGTTCATACATTAGGTCCCATATGTTTTAAAAGTCATAAACATTTCAAGTACATATTTAATTAAACAAAAGCTTTATAATACCAAAAGATGACTTCAGTTTTTAAAGATAATAAAAGTTGCATTGAATATAGATAAACACAGAATCCGTCTTCATTGATATCCGCCACGGCTCCCCT
>BQNB010094298.1:12500-23021 GCA_026074375.1 Tanacetum coccineum | reverse complement strand
GATGATATATTATGTTATATTTATAACATAATTGTTTTATAATGCGTCGATCGATGATTAATAACGATAAATGTGTCGAGTTTTAATAAAATCGAGTTTTATAGTATTTATAGATATTTTTATAATTTATATAAAAATATTATATTTTATATTTTTAAGAATGCCAAAAATGACAATATATACCCTTGGTTTATATACTTTTACAAAGTTAGTCCTTTTAGTTTATACTTATATAAAATTAACCTTTAACTTTGGAAATTGGCAAAATAGGTCCTCGAGGTTTATACTTTAGAGAAATTATAGAATTAGTCCCTGGATTTTAAAGTTTTAGAAAATGGCAATATATACCCCTTGCATGGGGACGAATTGCAAAATAGGTCCAAAAGTCATGCAAGCTTATTTTTGGAATTCAAAAGACTTTTGCAACCTATGGTTTATAAGAATAAGCTAATATAAGTGGCTTTTACATTTAGATACCTTATGAAAAATGGCTTATGATTCAAAAATACCAAAATGGGTGCGTTTGGTTCGTTTAGGGTTTAAAAAGAAACCTAATGGGTTTAGGTCTTTTAGGATTAGTTATAGGGTTTATAAAAGTGACATACAAGCTTATTAGAATAGCTTAAGGGTCTATTTAGGGTTTATAGCTTATTAGGGCTCATGAAAATGAGTTGCGAATAGGATTTATGGTTTTTAGGGGACAAGTTTAGTTGCGAATTTTAACTAAGATAGCTTAGGATTCCAGGGTTGATTTAATAGGATTATGAAGATGGCCAGGAGCTTATTAAGATGATAGCAAGCTTATGCTAGCTTGCTTAAAGAATTTCAAAAGATTTAGGGCTCCAAAATAGACTCGTTTGGTCATGGTTTTGGTTTTAAAAATGGTTTAACATGAGTTTTGATTGTATAATGGTTATAACCAGATTATGACGGATCTAATAACATAACAAGAGTGTTTGGGAAAGCTTACAAGTGCATGAAATGATGAAATGGGTCAAATGGAGCAAAATGGAACCCGTGAGCTTATGCTATGAATCAAGAGCTTGTTTTTTAACCTTGGCTTTTAATAGGCTTGTGCTTTCTTCATTAGCTTCCTTAGGATTTGCTAGTAACCATTTGGAAGTATGTTTGCATTTGATGTGAGTTTAAGGCATGCATACATGCGTCTTTATATATGGTGCAAGAACTTAGAGACCAAGTTAAGCTAGAGAGGTGGCAAGGCATGGTGAGGGAATGGGCTACAAGGAGTGACAAGGATGGTTTACTTGGTTTGCAAAGAGAAGAGGTGGCATTTTTCTTGGTACCCAAGGTGATGACGAGGCTAGGGGTGACAAGGAAGTGATAAGTAGCTTACAAGGAGCTTATAGAGGTGCTTGTAATGTGTAGTGTGGGTTTAAACTAGGTTAGAATAAGGGTTTAAGGTGTACGGGTTTGATTAGGGTTGCGAGTTAAGGTTAGGATTTAGGTTTAGGGTTTAACTAAGCTAGGGTTAGGATTTAGGGTTAACTAGAGTTTAGTTTAGTGTTTATGATTAGTGTCTAGGATTAGGATTAAAGTTTAGTATTAATTTAGGTTTAAGGATTAGGGTTTCGTATAAAGTTTATGATATTGGGTTTCGGATTAGGGTTTATGGCTTAATCTGAATGTAGATTAGGTTTTAGGGTTTAAATGTGTTTAGATGTTGTTGCTAAGAGAACTTGTAAGCCTTGCTAGAAGAGTGGTACAATCGGATTTCAAAAATAAAGGGAAATGAGCTTATTTGAATTTCGTGCTTCAAGAACTTGTACCTTGTGCTTTAAAGATGTTGTACACCGGATTTGAGAGGGAAATTGATATTAAAATGTGTGCTAAGGAGACTTGTACATTTGCCTTATTTTTTTGTACATTTATTTTGAATGGAAATAATATATGAGATTATGGTTTTGATATAAATGTTAAAGGATAATGTTCATTTAGTAATAACGTCGTGAAAATTACGGTAAATAGATAACGTACATGGTATAGAGGATATTAGAATATTGACTTGACTTATTTAGGCGTTTACTTGATATAAACGTAGATAGAATTGGCATAGGTAGTTGCGTGAGCTCGTTTACTTTAGTTATGTAAACTACGTTACATAATGGAATAAAGCAAAAAATTTCCCATGAAAAAGTAGTATTTAATATAATATAAGTGGAAATTACAGTGATAAAAATTATGGGTTGTTACAATCAGCAAGTGAATTTAGAAGGTTATGTATTTTGTTCTTGAATGTCTTCAAGATTTGTAGATGCTCCCACTTACTTTTGTAAGTAGAGATAATTCTCTAGATACTAAGTATCTAAGCAATAATAAATTGTTCTTAAATAGGACAATAAAATACATTCTACAGTTCTCATCTCTAGCTTGTTAATAATATGCTTCATAAGATATTAACAAATTTCAGAACTTTAATCAAGACATAATGAAATTCATCCTAATCCATAAAATCGATAATGTTTTGACTACCTTCTAGGTTGGAACTATATTGAGTTATCAAAAATCAAACAATACGAATATATTTTGTTTCAACACATGAACATACCATAATAATATGGTATTCTATGAGTATTGGAATTGTGAGACTACATCAGAATTTCTTAGATAAGTTAATTCTCTTTAGGTCAAATACTTGCCATTTGGGTCGAGCCAAATTGAATACAAAGTATTATAAAACCATGTGCATGCTATAACGTATACTTCTTTGAATAGTACAATCATTCTATGTTCATATGTTTCAAGAAAATAAAACATGTCAAATATACGGTACATGTCTTTGAATCATTCAAGGACATCATGTTAATGTGTTAACAAGAAGACATAACAATTTAACTACTTACTTTATGTTATAAGTCATTGATAAATTCAAGGACATCATGTTAATGTGTTAACAAGAAGACATAACAAATTAACTACTTACTTTATGTTATAAGTCATTGAAAAATTCAAGGACTTTATAATTATGTCTTAACAAGCAAACACAATTATACTAACTTAAGTAATTATGAACGCAAACTCTTGAGTTCAATAGTAATTTTAAGTTAATTTCATACTTCATAATTATGATTATAAAATTAACCATAATTATTTTGACTAAAACATATAGTCAATGAGTTAAAGTAGATATATATAATATCTTGAAATTTAAATCTAATAGGACAACAAACACCGTGTGTGTTTAAGTCCTAGTATATTTATATTTAACATGTATTTAAATTAGTTATGCGTCTAACAAAAACTAATGATCGTTAAATATATATCATGAAACATATTAAACATTTAATAAATATATAACACGTATATATATATATATATTAAATATTTAATAAACGTACTCTTCGTGTCTTAACGTGTGTGCCTCTAATAGGCTTACATATTTCCGGTCGTATAACATGCGTATCCGACTCCCACTCACCGAGAAGTGACTTTCAAGGTTGCTAATGTTATTAGTAAGCTGATTAAAAAGATTTATGGTAACAAGGTTTTGGTTGCTGGGAATAATAAGCTGTCGTGTTGATTTTAAAGGATCTCGTGTAGCTGAAAAGACCATATATCATGAAAGCCAAGTTCTTTTCACTGCATCGTCAAAGAGTCAAGGGTGTGTAGCTTTTAGGCGGTACATTAAAAAGTGACAAATAATACAAGGTTCTGTTAGTTAATTTCTATTGTGTAATTACATTGTAATGTGCTGGTTTGATAGTGATACACTTGGTTCTCATCTAACGAAACTTGTTTGTGTACAAAAATTTTATGTGTTTGCAAAAAGTTTCTTTTGTGTAATTACTCTCAAGTTTATGCCATATGAAACTGATTGGAAATGCTATGAATTGCAATATGGTTTTGGTTTTATGGTTACCGATAAAGTTGTTTAGGTTGAAAAAATATTTGTGAAAATGTTTTTTCGCAAACTTTGGACATTATTTAATAAATGGTATATCTTATATATATTTATATTAGCTTGTAGTTTTGCGTTCTCCTTGAAGAGAGCTACACAACAATCTAAAGTATGTCCAAAATGGAGTTGATATGAATGAGATATCGTGTCTCAGAGTGAGGCACCTGAAACACAAAATATGGAAAAATGAAAATGTCCCGCATCACCCAAAGTGTGAAGTGGGAAGATGTTTATATAGAAATCATGATATTTGCTTTCAAATTCCTTTGTTGGTTTATGCTCCCATACCTACGTGCGCGCGCAGAGGGGGGGTGCAAATTTCGAGATTTCTGGGCTAAAATGAGTTCGAAGCTTCTGAGCTCATGCGAGCCCACTCGACCTGCGAACACGAATGCAGCTCCGAAACCTCGCCTCCGTGCGTATCTTTTTGTTGCTGATTCGGGTTCATTTATTTTTCCAGTTTTCTGTAAATCTATTTTAGGAATAGATTTAAACTTATTGAATAAGTTTTAGCAAAATATTTTCGTGTGTTAAAATATATGCAAATCTGTTTTGATTATAACAGATTTATTTATTTATGGGGAATATTTACTCTTTGAGAACAAGTATGGTTTTCAATATAAATATAATCCATGTCTCATTCAGTTTTACAACAGAAAAACGCAGCTCCTTAGTGACCGAGTTCCAGCATTCTTTTCGATCAGAAGCACTCAATTTTTCGTGATATTTCAGGCAAGTTTGTCAGGTCCGGCTGTACAACAACTTTTGAACATTGTTCCCTGGGAAACAGACAGCGAATCTGTTTTAAGGGAAGCGTGTCAAACAAGTGCCTCATCCCACGACCTTTTACTGCTTTATTTAATTATCGTTCATAGTGTCTGTCTTCTTCTTCTGCTTCTACCCCTTTCTGTCTGTTATTTAATTTTCTGTCATTTATAATCTATTAATTTATTTATTGTATTATAATTCAATTTATATTAATAAAAGTGTACATGTTTCCCAAAAGTCTTAAAACAGATTATGTATAACAGAATTAAAACACTTTTTTGTTTAAATCGGATTAATGTGATTAATAGATTTTTATACAAACTGTTTTCTATCGAAACCAAGAATGAGTTTCTTTGGAAATCAGTTTAATTAAACAGATTTTAAATTTACATATTCGGAATTACAGATCTATAACGATTTTTAAAAGCAGTAGTTCAGATCAGTTTATTTTGAAACCAAGATTGAGTTTTTATTAAACTGATCTAGTTGATTCATTGAAACCAAGATGTACAAGGTTATAGAAATCAAGACTGATTTAATTTGTCCAAAAACCTCGGTTTCGCAAATAACACATAACTGATCACAAGGAGTATGCTTACGTGTGTAATACTAGACATGTTTAATCCAAATTTCTCTATAAGTATAAGTCTGTCTTATTTAGAATTTCATAAAGTCTATTTGCAAATATTAAGCATCATATGGCATATTACATATAAGCAATTAAAACAGACAGAAAATTGGAGTAAAATTGAAGACAAACTCTTATAAAGAAAGCAGTAATCATATAATGCCTCGAGTTCTCAAAAGAGTCTTCCCCAATTGGAGAACCATAAGACTCTCACTAGGTTTTCTGCTAAAGTGCCTAGATCACCACATCCATCATATAACATGATTGCGTGAGTCTTACAGCCGAGATAAAACAAGAATAGAGTAACATGACAACTTAATTAACTTTTAATTTTAATCTATTCTTATTATCAAGTAACATTGCAATTGATTCTAGGTGTTTATTCATTATTTATGGCAAGGATTGCATGTCATTGCCATAATTTTCCAATAAAACAATAAATAAACTAGATTTCATGCAGCCCTAAGCGTGTTTAATTATGTGTGTAACCCATAATACACCAAACGAGTTGGCTCGTGATGCCACTGTTGGAATTTGATAAACTGTTAACCATTAACACATCGAGTACGCAGCGGATATGGATCATGTTCGGCACATATGATTAACACACAATAAACAAACAAATGGTAATAGAAATCTAACCACTTGAAGAATCAAATGCAATGAAACTAAGTGGATAAGTTTCCACCTCTATGGTTGCTCACACAACACGTCCAACAAATACGCCAAGATGCTAGTCTTTGCTTCACGTGTCTCAAACACACAAGGTGGTTAAAAAAAAAAACCTATTTTGTTTCTTGAACCGAATATCTCAAACAACCCGTGTTATACTTGTTCTAGATCCGATCCAAATACCAAGTGGTATACGTTTGGATCGGACTAAAACAAAATAAATAAAACCAAAACTCTAAAACAGACCCTCATGGACGAACTGAGTCTGTTAATTACAAAAGCGCAACATAACCATGCTATAAGTCCTTGTTGTTATAACATAGAGTGATTTTGTTTATATTCCAAAGGAAACATGCATGTTGTTATTTATATGTATGCATATGTAATAATATACACATGCAACATTTTGTTTTACATTCTGTTGTCGAATCACCAAGGAAGATGGAGTACAGAAATATATGAGAAATCTATTGGTCTTAATTTTTAATCTTGCGTTAAAAAGAAGAAGAACGTAACCAATATATGGGTCTTAGGTTTTATGTGTATGTATTTGTTGTGATCGAATGGACTTCCCTTGAGGGAGAGGGACGAGGTGTTTTTATCAGCACTTCAACCTAGTTGTAGATAACTTTTAACTCTTTCACTTATCATTATCACAAAATAATTTGCACTAAAACCCTTTTCTAGAATCCTTCTAAAATCTGCCACTTTTGGGAGGAGGACGATAGTTTCGGTTTCGCACTTTATGGTCACTTTGGTACATTTTAAATAGTTGATAAGTTAGTTATATAAATGTATAACGGTAAAAACTAACGGTTATTTTAATTGATCAAACGTGAAAAGCATTATTATTAATTAATAAATATATAACAAGTATATATATTAATTACATAATAAACGTACTCTTCGTGTCTTAACGTGTGTGCCCCCAATAGGCTCACACATTTCTAGTCGTATTAGTGCTAGTCCAACTACCATAATCCAACATCATCAATATTATAGAGTTTTGAATATATTTTTCGTTGGTAGAATGTTTCGTTGAGAGCAAGATATAAGGTATATGGATAGAGTTTTTGACTATATTTCGTTTGTAGAATATTCGTTCAATATTTTATAACACAAACAAAAATATTTATGGTCAAAGTTGAGGAAAAAAGACTTAAAAAATTCCATTGTGGACACTTAATATGGAACGGAGGGAGTACTTTTTTTGTATTTTTTTTTTCTATTTTGTTATAAAAAAATTTATTTTGGTGTTTTTCTTTTTTTATTTCTTGTTTCACAATTTTTTTAAAGGTATTAAATAGAATCATTGCATATGTTTTGTTAGATAAAGAGTGTATAAGATGATAAATGTCAACTCATATTTTGTTCAAAATTGATAAGGTTCGGTTTCGGACTGTACATCTCAATTCTAAGCAAATCATTTAGTTATCGCTTTAAGAAGTTCATTTCAAATCTTTAAATTGATTATATTATAAAATTTGTTTTTTTATTTAATGAAGTTTATTTTTTGTGTGAATGCAACTGGATTATACTTGAAATTGTTAAAAATTTAGTTTTACACATCTGACATTTTATCAAACAAATAGTTTTTATTTCCATTCTGATGCAGATTCACACACACTTATTCAGATTAAGATGGGAATCAGATTCAGACTTTTCTACCGAATATTCAGATTCAGATGTGCGAATCAGATTCAGATTTAGAGCATCTTAATAAACAAACAGCCCCTAATAGTTATTGAAAGAAACAGTGGTCATTATATAAATGTATTCTTCTAGCTTATAATTGTAAAAAGCAAAATTCTAGTACTGATACTATCCTTTATTTCTGAGACAAATTTATCTAAATTAAAAGAGAATTATTTACTTTAGTGTAACACCTCCGACTTTATCTCCAACACAATAAACGTAATCAAAGACTAACTAGTCGTGGTGTATAATAACAATAACGATTAAGGACAGTAATTAGGTATAAACCTTAACATTTAAAATTAGAGGTGGTATATGTATACCTCAACGAACCTCGCAAGGAGAATATGAACTCGGGTACGTGAAGTTTCTAGTTAAGTAGCACAAGAACTTATTCACCTTCTTCATAAACAATTGACTTTCTCTAAAGAATTGAAGCCTGTACGTGGACAACTGCAGAAAGGTAAAGCAAGGAGGGTCATTAAGAGTAGGCCGTGACTGATGTCGTCAGAGTCTCAAGTCGAGGAGAAACCACTTTCAAAAGCTTTGGAAATACATCGGATTTTACAATTGTGAGATTAAGTTGTGAAGCACAGATATTGATAATCTCCGAGCCATACACGCACATCCAACGTAAAGTAAACTCCTTTAAGTTCACACCAGGCTCTTATCACTATCATCACCAAACTGAATGTGCTTCACATTTAAAGTTTCTTAGGACCGAAAATACCAATATCACTACAACAATCGGGGTTTTCCCCAGCAACATTTCGGGGCTTTCCCCAGCGACATGTCGCTGGGGAAAACTATCCCCATCAAAATGTCGCTGGGGAATCCTCGTCAGGGATACAATCCCCAGCGAAGATGTGGGTCCCACTCGTTTTTTCATATCGTGAGTCAAACATTTTTATGTGCCCGGTGGCAAACTTTCCGTCGCTGGGGAAAGTTTTTTTAAAAATTTTAGATCATTGTCCCAGCGACAAGTCGCTGGGGACTTTTTTTTTAAAATTTTAGAATCATTTTTCGTCGCTGGGGAATATTTTTTAAAACATTTGGAAAATATTTTCCCCAGCGACATGTCGCTAGGGAAAGATTTTATTAAATCAAGTTTTTAAAAAATTTAAAATTTAAAAAATTTAAAATCAAGTTTCCCCAGCGACATGTCGTTGGGAAAACTTTTAAAATAAATTAAAAATCAAGTTTAAACTTAAAAAAAAAAATTAAAATCAAGTTTCCCCAGCGACATGTCGCTGGGGAAAATCTGCATTTTTTTTAAAATACAGCCTACACAGCAGGCGTTTTCTATATTTTTCCTGATTTTGCCAAAAAAATTACCAATATAACAAACCTGTATTCAAATCTGTATAGACTCAATCCACAACTTGTACAAAACACAAATACAAAGTAACGGATCAAGCAACTACAAATCCATCACTCAACTTGTACCAAAACCTAAAGATATAAAGCTAAATCGTCCCAAAATCGAATAAGTCTACAAAACGGGGTTCTAGTCATAACGGGGTTATAACTAAGATATAACATAATAAACGGGGTGTACTAACTATATATAACATAATAGGCTCGGGAAACAAGTGTTTAATGTCGCCAAAATCACACATAAAGTAAGAATGTAAGCATACTACTATATTATGGAATAAACTAATCATCACCATCGCCATCCTCATATCGCCAATCTCCTGTTTCATCACCACACCCGCCACTCTGCTAGCACACCCGCTCAACTCCGTAAACATATCCGAGTACTTGGAGTCGTCTTCTGAAGAAGACTATCATAAAGTCTACTTTCTATGCGGTGCTCTGAGCAACTTGTCGGGGGCGGGCACTTGGGCCTGGATGTGCCCGTGATGGCAAAACCCGGCCCACACGGGAATGTGCCCAGAAGCTACCCCCTCTTGCCAAGCATTGATTCATCTCTGTGTACTCACCGTAGCCTAAGCCTTTCATCTCTACTATGCAGTGACAAAAAACAAGATAGTACTTAGATTAGTCGGGTTGCTACAATTATTTCTTGATAATTCATTAAAGTTGTGTTTTGAAACTAAACTTACCATATATGCGGGCGGTCCTCATCCTTAGAGAATAACCCGTCATCAGTGTGTGTTCGCCAGTAGGTGTCAATGCGAGTGAAGGGTACTCATGAGTGTTGAGGCCTTGCCTATGTACATACCACACGCATATAAGATGAAAAACTAATTAAAAACAAAAATTCACAAACTACACAAAGCGTATAAATCAGATATTTATGTATATATGGGTGTAAATAATTTATAATGTTTATTACCATCTCATTCACGAAGGCGAGCAGCGACCGGGATCCCTGTCGAGATGTGACACGCTCTTTTGCCGGTTTAGCCGATTTGAGGGCTCGAGCAATGGTTTTTGGTCATTCCAAACTTAATGTCTTATCCCACTCGGCCGCGACGTGCCCGCCTGGATCGCCATTCCCACATCGAAGTTCCCGTTGGTGGTGTCTGCTTCAATGCTTGGTCTTGAAAGAAGCCTTGTTTTGGTTTTGTAGGCTTTTGCAAGTGCTTGTTGATGCCTTCGTAGATCTCTGTCCAGCGGGAGGAATCCATGTGCGGCTGAGGTCAAACAGGGGCCTGCAATCATATACAACTCAAAACGAAGTAGAGTTAGAGGATATACATTATATATATTTATTTAAATTGTTTATTTATTTATTATGATATAAATAAATAATACGAATTTAGATAATATACACAATTAAATAAATGAACCACGATAATGAATAAAATAAAAGGATAATGACCCCACATTTCTGAAATGGTCGTCGCATTCGCTCCTTCGAGACCTTCTCCCA
>BQNB010094298.1:0-7500 GCA_026074375.1 Tanacetum coccineum | reverse complement strand
TGACACCTTTGAGTTTCCATAATTTCTTAAGGTCATCAATCAAAGGCCTCAAGTAAACATCAATGTCCGCCCCCGGTGATTTAGGGCCAAGAATTAACAATGTCAGCATAAAAGAAGTCTTTTTCATACATAACCACGAAGGCAGGTTGTATGTTGTTAATATGACCGGACACATGTTTTAAGACTGACTAAGGTTGCCGAATGGATTAAAACCATCAACAGCCAACGCTAATCGAACGTTTCTTTTTTTGCTGGAAAATCCATATATCGGGTGTCAATTTCATGCTTTACGAGCAACCGGGTGTTGCATCTTACCGTTCTCCATAGACTTTTCATTAGCATGCCAAGTCATATGTTTTGCAGTGTGATTAGACTTGTATAAATGTTGTAGTGTAGGAATGATCAAAAATTAACGCAACACCTTGTTAGGAACTTGATTCCCCGTTGTGTTCTTGTCTTTCCATCTACTCGTTTTACACACCGGACAAAACTGAAAATCTTTGTTACCGTCCCCCCGAAATAAGAAGCAATCATTTGCATAAGCATGTATCGACTCGTACCCTATCTTGATTGTTTTAAATATCTTCTTTATTTTATAGTATGACGGTGGGAGCTTGTATCCTAACCTGGTGGGAAATGCCTCTTAGAGAAATTCTAGGAAATCATTGAATGAAGAATCAGTCCATTTACCTTTTACCTTAAGATGTGAAATCCTTGCCATAAGTCCAATGGAATCATAAAGTCACAAATCGGGTACAGCTCTTTGTTGGCACTGGCATATAACTCTTCAAACTCAATACGTTGAGTTTGAGTCGGTTTGTTACTTGTCCCACCAATATCTCCTTGAGTTGACTCATTTTGTTTATTATTCAGAGGAATATAACTAAGATCATTAAGCCACGCTGCCTTGTCACTCATCTGAGGTTGTGTTGTGTTATGTACTACTCGCGGAGGAGGAGTTTTCGGTTCACCTTGGTTATACCATGTTTGATAACTTGGATCCCACCCTTGTTGGGCTATGTGTTTTTCAAGATTGATGATGGATACAAAAGATACATTATGACAAGAATGACATGGACATTTTATATTTCCAGAACTATTCCATAACGGATTGCAATGCTTGAGGAATGTGGCATGACCATGATAAAATTCTTTGTCGGTACGATCTAAACGGGTCCAACTCTTATTAGTTACCATAACTGCATTTTAACGATGCAATTAGTTATTATATGCACTTAATTTAACACATTCAAACGATTCGACACATAAACTCATAAACATGAAATATGAGTTGTTTTGTTCACCTAGTGCAACTATGGAAGGCAATCCTAACCTTCTCTTTGAATGATTCGTTTCATATATGAATGCGTATAACTGATTTACTATTTGAGAAAATTTCGACAGCATTTCCCCTCAACTCCCCAAATATGTCTACTAAAGACATATTCGTAGGAGTAAAGGAGAAACGTTGTCGAAATCATCTCAAATAGTAAATCAGGTATACGCATTCATATCCTAAATGAGACAAAACATTCAAAAAGCAGTCACAATCAGAGGACTTTCCGAAATTAATTTCGGACGGGTTTTCTATATGATGATTAACTTTAGACGAGGATTTTTTGAAACTAATCACTAAAATCCTAAAACATTCAATAAAATAAATACCAAACGCATAACATATCCGCATTCCATATAACAAATACCAAACCCAAACGTATACCATATCCAAACGTATAACATATCCGCATATCGAAACGTATATCCAAACATATATAAACTAACTAACCAAACACAATACTAATAACCCGCAAACCAACCAAACGCAATATTATCTAACCAAACGCAATACTAAAGAAGCTGCAAATACTATATTAACATAACCCACAGATAACCAAACGCAATACTAACTAACCAAACACAATACTAACTAACCCACAAATACCATACTAACATAACCCACAAATAACTAAACGCAATACTAACTAACCAAACGCAATACTAACTAACTAAAATCATACATTCCATATAACATATGAAAAAACAATATTGTATGTAACAAACGAGAACATACCGTGGTCTCGGCTGCTTGTAGTATCGGGAAGTGGTCTCGGGTTGTGGTCCCGGCTGTCCTCGCTGTCTAGGTTGTCCCGACTGTCCTCGCTTCTCGGGCGTGGTCTAAGCTGATGTACGTGGTCTCGGTTGTACATAATTTAGTACACTCTTAATAAAAAAAACGACAACATAAACTTTTTACGATGACATGTCCTCGGGGATTAAAATTTCTAAACAATAAATACCAAGTGGTTGCTTAACTTATTCTCGGCTTATTACTTAGGATTATTTCTCGGCTTATTCTCGGATCATTCTTGGCTCATTATCGGCTGCTTAAACTTGGTTGAAAATAACAAAATAATCAGCCTTGCAAAGCTTCACCAGCTTATTATTCTGAGTTTATTCAAGCTTATTATCAGCTTATTAAAAAGCTTATTACCAAAATTCAAAAAATTATAAAAATCTAAAATCAACCCTTTTATAAGAAAAATCACTTGGGGTGTTTAGAGGGTTAAAAAAAAGAAAAAGAATCATCATTTAGAGGGTTAAAAGATAAGAATCATCATATAGAGGATGAGAATGAGGGTTCTATTGTGCTCGTGTTCTATAGAGTGGTGGTGGTGATTATAGGTTATGGTGGTGGTGGTGGTGGTGAATGCCGAGAGGAGATGGTGGTGGTGGTGCTCGTCTTCTTCTTCTTCTTAACGCTGGTTGTGGTTTTTTTGTGATAACTATTTTTGTGGCTAAGTGTAAACCCAAATCTACTTTGTTGTTTTTTTTTCCGTCGGGAATATATTTGTTGTTTTTCGTTTAGCAAAAAAATTTTGGTGGGGCGTGGTAATTGTTATCCTTGATGACATGTCGTCGAGGAAATAATTTTACTAAATAATTTTTTTAAATTAGTATTTATATAATTATTATTTATAAAATATATAATAATTATTTATAAAAGCATATAATTAAAAATTTACTTTTAATAGGTTCGGTCCGGTTTCTCGGCTTGGTCCGATCTGGTCAGTTCGGTTTCTCGGTTCGGTCCGGTCTGTCCGGTTTCTCGGTTCGTTCCGGTTACTCGATTCGGTTCGGTCCGGTAGTTCCGGTTTCTCGGTTCGGTCCGGTCCGCGAGGTGATATCGTTGTACATGAGATGTTCAACGGAGGAGTCAAGATGCTATCGTTGTACATGAGTTGTTAAACGGATGAGTCGAGATGGTATCGTTATACATGAGATGTTCAACGGAGGAGTCGAGATGCTACAGTATATGAGATGTTCAACGGAGGAGTCGATATGCTATCGTTGTACATGAGTTGTGAAACGGATGAGTTGAGATGGTATCGTTGTACATGAGATATTCAACGGATGAGTCGAGATGGTATCGTTATACATGAGATGTTCAATGGAAGAGTCGAGATGGTATCGTTATAGATGAGATGTTCAAAGAAAGAGTCGAGATGCTATCGTTATACATGAGATGTTCAACGAAGGAATCGATATGCTATCGTTGTACATGAATTGTTAAGCGGAGGAATCGAGATAGTATCGTTGTACATGAGATGTTCAACGGATAAGTTGATATTGTATCGTTATACATGAGATGTTTGTCACAACCGAAAATTTTCAGAATTTTAAATTACTATTTTACCTTTTGACTTTTTGGTTCCGACTTGACTTTTTGACTTTTGACCTTCTACAGTCACATAAAAACGATTACCGCGTAGCCGGTAAATTTTTGAAACGTATTTAAATAATAAATCATAATTACTATTATTATCGCTCATTTGCAAATTTATTTTTCTAACTTATTTGACTTGAAAACGAGAAGATATATGTTATTCCTAAGTTGACTTATCAAAAACGACCCACTAAATCACGTTTTCACGACTCGGACTCTAAAGCAATTTGATGTAAAACGACATTCTAGACAACTTTTTAGTTTTGCCCGAAACCCGAAAACAAGCAGAAAATGACTAAAATACCCTCGCAAAAATTTTGAACACAACACGTACCGACACAAAAATAATAAAATTTATATTTAATTGTCACTTTTTATTAAAATAAAAATATTTAATAAATTATGTAATATTTTATTCAAAAGTGTTTATTTAAAAACGCAAAGGTTCAAATTAAAGTTTTATTTTTACGGACAAAGCTTACCCGCGACACCCAATGGTACCAAATAAATAATAATGATTTTTAAATAAGTTTTATAAAAACATTTATAAAATAAGTCATGCAAATACTCAATTTTATGGGGAAAACTATTTAGAAAACAATGGCGCAATTTTCGTAATTTAAATCAATCGTTAACTTATCGAAACGAGTCTCGAACCATTACTTTATAAAAATACACTAAACAATTACATTTTAAGTCCCTGGGGGAAATATTTACAAAACTTACCCAAATCTATTATACACTTGACATTTCTTTTTAAATCTTTCTTGTATATAAATCAAAGAAACTAGGGTTTTCATCATTTACAAACCCTAGCCCCCAGGCAGCCTCCCCCTACTCCGGCCAAAAATTCCGGCCATTTTTCGGCCACATGCCGCCTTCCACAGCCGCCACACCCCCACTATAGATCCGTCATCATCATTGTCATCCATTACCTCCACCCTCGTCACCACACCTTCGCAACCCATTCTCGCTGCCATCACCACCCCACTGCCGCGCACCCCATCACCCTCCACCT
The DNA here is from genome assembly GCA_026074375.1 of Tanacetum coccineum. Classification (NCBI taxonomy): domain Eukaryota; kingdom Viridiplantae; phylum Streptophyta; class Magnoliopsida; order Asterales; family Asteraceae; genus Tanacetum; species Tanacetum coccineum. The sequence continues at coordinate 2,758 of BQNB010094298.1, read as the reverse complement.
CGCTGCCACACTCGGCCGACACCACCACCATAACCGACCACCAACAGCAGCCGCCTCCACCACGTCACCTCCACCTCACCACCGTTGCCATCATCAACCGCAACCACCTCCACTGCCATCCTTGTCACCTCGTCGCTACCACGCCGCCACAGCCACCACCACCTTCACCTCTCTTTTTTTATTTTTGAGTTTGGATGGTTAAATATGTTGTAAAAACTAATAACTAATTTTGTTGGTTTTATTTGTTTAAGTTTATTTTCTTTCTTTTTGCTTGATCTAGTTTTCGAGGGTGTTGTTTTGCGTTTTGACAGCCCGAAAAGGGTGTTTGTTGGCTGCGTTTTATGGCCCAAAAGGGGGCGTTTGGTTCTGCGGACAGCAGCCCCCAAAGGGGCGTTTGTTTGCTGCGATTTAACAACCCGAAAGGGGTGTTTGTTTCTGCGTTTAAACAGCCAACGGGGGTGTTTGGATTTGTGTTTTACGGCTGTAAGGGGGCGTTTGGATCAGGGTTTAACAGCCCATATAGGGCGTTTGGTTTCGCATTTAACAGCCCATAAGGGTCTTTTTGGTTTTGCGGTTAATGACCCCGTAAGGGTGCGTTTGGATACGAGTTTAACGGCATATAAGAGTGCGTTTGGTTTTGTTTATTTTGTTAGTCGATCGATCTAGTTTTTATATATATTTATATATATATATATATATATATATATATATATATATAAGAAAAATAAATATTAATATATACACGCGGATATAAATTGCAACATATATTGATTAAGGGAAAACGATGAGTTTTGTAAAAATGGAAAACGTCGTATAAACGACTAGGTCATGCCGAAATTTATAAAAATTTATATACTTAGCATTTTCATTAAAATTTCTATTATTTTAGAAAACCGATAAAAGAACGAGATATAGAATTAAGATTTCTAAATTGTAATTAAACAATAACACGACGAATAATCAAAAACCATACTTTTACAAACGGGATAACTATTTTAACTAAAAACCGTCAAGAAAACGAAATACTAAATTATAAAATATTATTTTATAATTCTCGACTAATAGACAAAATAATAAGTTTTGTAAAAACTTTCAAAACGTCCTTTATTTAATTCGTAACTTTAAAACGTGTGTTTACCTTTATGCAAGCACTCTTTATTAATTTAGTTAAGTGGTTTTCGAAAACGTGTCGAATTATATTGTTACCATTATTTTCTTACGTTTATCATATAATACTTGAAAAGTATTATATATTGCGACTTATTCTTTTGGTTGTTTGTCTTTATTATATAATTCACCATATGAATTATATAATTGTTTCTTTTTCTCATATGTAATATATACGGAATATATTACATACCTTGCATTTTCTTTTCGATTTATTTTATTTAACCAACCACCAAACTCTTACAACTTGTAATCCAAATCCTTTATCAACGTGTCGCGTTGATGTACTCATCCATCGGAAAACCGCAATTCATCATCCTAAGCTAGTGAGACTTAGCCGATAAGTTAAGCTGCATCTTCTTGACCGAGCCGTTTCGTCTTCCGTTTGTGTTGTGCATATTAGATGCCTATCTGTCAATTGTTCTTCAACATCAAGGTGAGTTCATAGCCCCACGTTTTACTTGTTTTACATATACTTTACTACTTTTGGGGTGAGAAACATGCTCGTTTACAAACTCGTTTACGTTACTGAATTTCAACCTCGTTTATACGTTGATTACAAACTCGTTACATGATTGATGTCACACTCGTTTTTACTTATGGATTTAAGTGCTTTAAGCTTTTACGAAAACGTTGATTTTTCTTTGCGGTTATCTATTCTCCGCGGTTTACGTTCGCCTTACATTTATTCCCCTATTTACTTATATGGAAGTTGTCTATATAAATATTAAACCTTTCTAAAACATTGTTGATGACATAATGGTCAGCGATGCAATGGTCTCGAACTTATTATTCATAACCCTATACAATATCGTATTTTGCGAAACCCGTCACGGTTATGTTTACATGAAATTATGTATGAATCTAAGTTTCACAAGTCTTGTATGGGCGGGACTTGTAACTGGAGGTTTAATATGGTAATTGCTATGTAAACTCGTTCATAAAGATCTTTATCTTATTTACTTTAACTGTATACTCATCAGCTATTTTGAACTCTATGTCGATCCCCCTTGATTGTTTTACTTCCCGTCTCCGAAGACGAGCTTAAAACACTCGTTCCATACTCATTAGAGCACCGGCATCGTCATGTCATCCACCACCTTGAAGATTATGTGAGTACGCGTATTGTATCAGAAATTATTAAGTAGGCTAATTTATAATCTCTTTATTTGAAAGGATTGGGACGCCTCTTCATTTAAATAAATAAATTGTATAAATTAGTCTATACTTATTCATTTATTCGACTTATTTCATTTCCTTTACCCCGTTCGATTTTGAAGTAAATACCGACGACAAGACAAGGAATGAGTTCCACGAGGATCGAGTGTATTGTAACCCAACGAATTGCTAATGCTATCGAAGCTAATATTGTTTATGAGGAAAGAATCCACATGGCTCGCGACTAAATGGATTAGGTCGTACGTTAGGAAACCAAGGTAGTAAGGAATGCCAACAACAAAATAAATGACAAAAGGCCGTGAGAGCTTACATTGCTAAACCAAATTACAAGGACGGATATGTAGCAAAATTTCCCTTCTACAACAAACGTAAGTTGCACCACACTGCACTGTGAAGTGCAATAACTACAAGA